>MU968317.1:14203217-14510907 GCA_034641835.2 Pinus albicaulis
TGGGTTTTATAAAGTAGTAAGTCCAAAAAAGGTTAAGTATGTGGGTTTTTGGAGTTTTGAACGGGATTTTAGAGGATGGGAGTGTCAGACATAGGTAAAATGAAAGGTAAGAAGAGGGGGAATGGGAAATAATGAAGGCGGTGAGGTTTAGCTCATCATCACACTTAATTAGTTATATTTTCCTTTTAACTAAATTCAAATGGTAGGTAGATTCTTTTGACCCTTCTAATAACCAGGACCTCCTTTCCTTTTTCTGAAAATAAATGATAGTCATAGAATATTATTTTCAGCATGGAACATACAAGGAATAGGCATTCACCTTGTGATACTGTAAAAATACAGGAGTCTAACAGTGGCTCCAACTGGGGATGGAAGATCCTTTAGGAGGTGTCAAGAACACCCTTGACTAGTAGCCTGATCCATTGGGTTGATCCCACTCTACAATCCGATCTGCTAAAATCTCTGTGGCTGAAGTCAACACTCTTTGCAAACTGAAGTCTGGCACATACTTGATCTGAAAACTAGAAAGCAATCTAAAAATTAAAATTTAGAAAGATGCTCAGAGTATTGAGCTTATTTGTAGACCTACCTACCCTAATATAACTTGGAGACACATATATACTAAGTGAACTCATTGCTCCTATCCAACCAATCAAGTAAATGACCACATGATTGATTCTTGTTCAGCTCTTTGAGTATGCTAAAATAAAAAAAAGGGCCACTCCCATTTTACTTTCCTTTGAACAATAGTGCTCAAAATTTTCCTTAAACTTGGCAACAAACCGTTCCTAGCATAGCATACTCCTTCTTCAGATGATTCTAAGGTACCAGCAAAAGGATCTTGGAACAATACCTGGCCCGAAGGATATAAATAGCAAACTTCACCTTGGACTGCTCCTTGTCCTAGTTTGTCCTACTCAGGATTCTTCTGAAAGAGAACCTCTACCCCTTCTTCATGGTCATCTGATATGGCATCCTCATAATAAACCACTATGTTTTCCTCAAGCAAACCTGATATGTCTTGACTGAGTTGGTTGAATTATGTTTGAAGGCCCCCATTTTGATGAACTGAGGAGCATCTTCTGGCAATAGGCCTTCTTGAGAAGGTAGAATAGCATCGATATCAATTTGTTCTTCTGTTTCTCTACGAGGAAGTGCTTCAATACACAAATCAGAAGTAGAACAAATTGAACTAATCTCTTCATTACATAAAACTTTGGAGGTTGGCTGCATGCTTAGAATCTGATTGATTTCTTCTTCAATTAAAGGAGGAGGGATTATTTGTGTTCTTTGGATTGAACAACCATTGTTTTCTTTCTCTGGTGAAGACTGATCATGAGCCTGAATGTCTTCTTGAGCCTCACACAAAAGAGAAAATGAATTATCATTTGCCCCACAGAGAGATCTTGTGGATCTTCTTTCATTTCCTGATTTCTTTCATTCTCAACCAACTTCTATTGGTTGTGATGACAGTTAACTTGAGCATGAAATTCACAAATTGCTTCTAAGAGATCCTCAGGATGCCAATTTCCCAAATCTTCATCAATATTTACAAGGTATTGTATAAAATCCTCAGATTGATCACAACAATTTTCAGCTAATGATAAAGATGGATAATTTTCTTTATAATGCTCATAAAACACCTTGTGGAATTTTTTTAAAGAAAACAAACTACCAGGACTCGGGCCTTCATACCATTCCCTTGCTTTCCCTTCTAATGTTACCATGAACATCTTCATGAGGCAATCCTCATGCCATTCAAATTTCAACCCCCATGAGTGTATATGAAATTTAATGAGATGTAACAAGGGATCATCAACCTTTCCATCCTGAAAAATAGGAATATTTTTGTCCCAATTTACCTGAGGCATTTTGTGTGGAAATCCAGGAATCCAAGAATGTGATCTATATTCGTTGGATCATACCTGTGTTGTATTCTTGGATCCATCTTGTCAATCAGTCAAAGGGCGAGGTCACTGTATCTTCACAACCAATCTGGATTATTCTACCAGTGGAGTCATTTAGGCCGACTGAAAACTGTGGAGTCGCCAGGTGGATGATTTCAACTTTCTTGAGGCTGGCTATTGTCCACCATTAGAAACCAAATACCAATCTTGGAAAATACTTGAATCATCTAGTTTTGAGTGGGTTTTCTAAGTTCTGAAGAAATATTAAGCTTTTTCAATAACTCAGTCCCCAGTATGGTCACCATTATGTTAGCTCCCCATAATTTGTTAGATTGGCAAGAAAAAATGACAGAGGAAAACATCAAACTGCTTTGGAGTCCAGGACTTAGCCTTCCTAGGCTCAGAGAGGGCTCTCTCTGTATCTTTATGACTTAGGATCTAACTTTGGTGATTGGTAATGTTGATTTTAGGCTAGTTATAGAGATTGTTTTGTTGTTTGATTTGGATGGTTGGACAGATAGAATCATGGGAAGTTTAATCCATTGGGCTATGGAGTTAATAAAAGGGTTGAATTGTGCATCAAATTTTCGAGGTCATTCACAGGGCAAGCTAACTATATAAAATGGATCTTGTTGGTAGTGTGAATATGATATGATAGGAGGTAGTGAAAGCGAAAGAGCATTTAAGAATTCTTTAACTATAATTTCAAAGAAAAACACTCATGATACTAGTTCCGTGAAGTTAAAGAGGAGTTAAGAATTCTTTAACTAAACTACACAAGGGAAACTGTAAAGATATCAGCTTTGGTAAGGCTAAAGAGTAGTGAAGAATTATTTAACTATACTTCAGGGGAAAACCTTAAAGACAACATGTTCAATAGAGCTAAAGAGCGATTAGAAATTCTTTAACTAAACTTTACAAGGGAAAACATTAAAGGTGTTAGTTTTGGTAAGGCTAAAGAGCAGTGAAGAATTATTTAACTATACTTCAAAGGAAAATCTTTAAGACAACAATTTCAGCAGAGCTAAAGAGCAGTTAAGAATTTTTTAGTCATACTTCAGAGGAAAACATTAAGATAACAAAAACAGACAGACTTAAGCTACTTTCTCAGCATATCTTAATCTAAAACTTATGCTCTATAATCATAGAAACTGGAATACAGTATGGAAAGACATGGGGAAAACATTAACGCAGAGGAAAGAACATCACCATTAACATAGCTCAAGGATCTTGTGAACGTGCTTTTATTATTGATGCCCAGATCGAAACTGTTACAAAGCTCCAATACAATAATCTAGCAACGCAGAGTCTAAACAAAGGCCAGCCCTTTATAATGAAAAAACATGCAGTATTTAACTGTAATTGAGGCGGTTTCCCTAATCTAGGTCGGCAATCTGCATTAACTACAAAGTAAATGGAATTGTGAAAATAGCTGCCACGCAGGGCCCGAACTAAAATATCATCTAGCAGATCGCCCACAATATTAACTTCTACAATAACTTCTGGGCTGATATTCAAAATATCTTTGGCAAACCGCCTATTGTATTGACTTCTGCATTAACTTCTAACCTTATATTAAAATATCTCTGGCACACCGACTGTAATATTAACTTCTGCACTTCTTCGCTTTCTGTTGTTATGTCCCGGATCCCCCACTTTGCCCGACCTGACCCTCCTGGCCCGTTCTATGTTCATACGAGTCTTGACTCCATGGTGGCCTTGGTGGATTCTCAGAACACAGACCCTTTTTTCTTTTATCCGGAATTCCCTTCCCCTAGATAAATGACAGTGAGTGGTTTTGATGGAGCGTAAATGGAATTTCGGACCCTCCCGAAGTGGTAAGTGGTAATAGAAAGGGGGGGTGGGTGAGAACTCATGAGAGGGTGACATGTCGCGGATTGGGTGACCATTAATACCGGACTTCGGACCCCCCCTCCCGTGTTAACTAGAAACTGTCGGGGAGGGGGTGTGAACTGGATCGCCGTCGTAGGCCTAAGGCATGCCCCAAATCCGCTGGTGAAACTACCTTCGATTTACCCAGCTGATTTGAATTTTTGTCTCATTGTGATCAGGTCCCACCGTCGCCCGTCTTACTCTGACACCCATGGATTTTAAGTTATAAAACTCCTTTCCCTCCTCCGATGCGATTTAACACAGAAAATGCCCCGCACACGGATTTGAAATTATTTGAAATATGCCTACGAAAACACATCGCATTCGGGCCCTCATCGCACTTCGCACAACGCAAAACTTACCTTTTCCTTGGCCCTTTTAACTTTAAAACTTACGATGCACGATTTTCGATCGAGCCCCACCGCATCGCACGTCGCACTTCGTCGAATTTAACATTTACCTTTGCGACTAATTTGTAAAACTTGCAATGTGCGATTTGTGATCGGTCCCCATCGCATCGCATATCACACTTCGGCGAATTTAACTTTTACCTTTGTGACTAATTTGTAAAACTTATGATGTGCGATTTGCGATCGGGCCCCACCGCATCGCATGTCGCACTTCGGTGAACTTAAATTTTACCTTTGCAGCTTATCTTTTATCATTTGCGATTTGCGATTTGCGCTCAGGTCGCATCGTAAGTTAAATATTTTAACTTGCAGGCACTTACCAGTAAGTCCTAAATGTTGCGAAGTGCGCCATGCACCACGTTAAGTGCTGAAGGGTGTGAACCGGGGGAAAATAAGGAAAACAGGAAAAATGAAGGTTTGCACGTGGTTTGGGGCAAATGTGGTAAAGGCATGGCGGTTGGAAAATAATAGAATTTCAGACTTTAGACATAAGTGGGTTTTATAAAGTAGTAAGTCCGAAAAAGGTTAAGTATGTGTGGTTTTGGGGTTTTGAACGGGATTTCAGAGCATGAGAGTGTCAGAAATAGGTAAAATGAAAGGTAAGAAGAGGGGGAATAAGAAATAATGAAGGCAATGAGGTTTAGCTCATCATCACACTTAATCAGTTATATTTTCCTTTTAATTGAATTCAAATGGTAGGTAGATTCTTTTGACCCTTCTAATAACCAAGATATCCTTTCCTTTTATGAAAATAAATGATAGTCATAGAATATTATTTTTAGCATGGAACATACAAGGAATATGAATTCACCTTGTGATGCTGTTAAAATACAGGAGTCTAACAGGAAGTGAGGCCAGACATCAGCAGCGCAACAATAGATGGTGCAGAGTCAAAGTATTACTATCAGGAGGGAAATAGTACTAGAGCACATTCCTCGCTAAGAGGGAGTGTTGATTTTTGTAGCATTAGATGTGCTCTAGCCTTGAGAATTTGCAGAGAAACTAAGACACATGTATTCTCCAAGGCTTAGAAATCGTTTGGAGAAATTCCACCTAGATATGGCTTAATTCAAATAATTAACCAGTTTTTAATATTTCCTAATTTTAAACTTAGGAAATATGATTAATTAAAAGGTATTAATTAAGTCAGGTGCAGATCTTCTAGAAAAATGCGTGGATCGAATCTTAGTTAACCTTAGTAATCAATTAAGTTTTAATCATGGTCGTTGAAGTCTCAACGAGAGATTATAAGAAGAAATCGATGGGCACTTGGAGAACACGCTTGGAGAGATCGAATTCACTGGCAGAGCGATTTCAAGAGTAGCACCGTTGAGTTTCCGGAGAGAGAGCTAGTGAGCTCGTTGCAGTGAGGGGCAGGGATAGTAAGGTCAGAGGAATATTTTCCAGATCTGGTGAGTGCAAAGCAGAGAGGCAGTGAGTGCCAAAGAGAGGTAGCGTAGAGGCCATGTGGAGCTTCAGAGAAGATCTGTAATTTTGCTGGCAGACAGAGTTGATTTAGTTCCAGAGGCCAGAGTGAGAGACCAGAGGGCCAGGAGGGTCAAGTTTCAAGACAATAGTTGATCAGTTGATGAGAGAGACATTGTTCCTATTTGAAGGACACAATGTTGTGTATGTTGACGCAGTGACTGCATAGAGGTAGTGCAAAGCAACTCATCTTGAGCCAGGGTTAGTGCCAGATCACTAGTGTGAGAGGTTTTTCTCACTAGACTCATTTGTCAGTTATTTCTCTGTATGGTTTTCTAGTTTGGGAAACCATAGACTTGTACTCAAAATTTAATATTGCATAATATACAAATCCTCAACTTTTGCACCAATTTTCCCAACTTGGGTTTTTCCGGGGACTTAGTCTAAAAATAACTGAGTTATTTGTGTGTATGTTTATATCTTTCCTGCGTTATATTTTCCGCTGTATTTATTCTTGTGAATGTTGAAGTGTATTGATTTAGATATTTACTATAGCAAACAGTAAATAATTTGTTCAGTAAATTAACAAATAGAATAAATCTAATCAGTTGTTGCAGTAGGATTCTAATTTGTGGAATTTTCATAGGCACCTATATCAATTATCTCCTCCATCGTGTTGCAATCATGTGAACTAAGAAATATTAGACAGGAGTGTGAAGTAGATCTCATGGTGTATGAGGAAGGTGTTTATTATGGTAGTGGGGAGATGATTATCTCATCTCGGGACCCTAAATTGTGATATGTGAGCCTGAAAATCGTATGGGAATTTCCTTTAGTAGTGAGATTAAAATGTGGCAAGGAGGCTCTGCTTTCTCAATTTCGAGGGTGCAAAGAAGGTTATGGTTTTTCCATACTCCGAGCCTTAGGAGAAGGGAGGTTCTTCTAGGCAGGGTGGTGGGTAGTTTGGGAAATTGGAAGCTCACTGTTGAGATTCAAATTGGTTCTTGGGTTCTCTAGTGTTGGGATCTTTCTTCAGGAGTAAAGCATCATTACAACTTGGAAGTGTGGCGACATGTTCTCTCAGGTTCAAAGGTAAGTGTTTCCATTTTCTATCCAATTAGTTTAGTGCATAATAGGGAGCATTCTATTTTCTTAGAAGTTTCAAGCTACAACCCAAGAAAGGTCTGAATCTCGTGTCTTGGACCAAAATATGTGGTTCTATTGTGTCATCTCTATCCTGTTACATTTTCAGTCCTGATTCTGACAATTGGGCTATATAGTTGTCTATCCTGATGAGTAGGAAAGGAAGTTGATGACTTCAATGTTAGTTCATTCTCAATTTATCCCTCCTTTCTCTAGTTTTGGTCTTCGCAAGCCATGCTGAAGGATTCAAGCTCAGAGACAAATTCCTTAGCTTCAACTATTTGTGATCATTGCTGAAAGGCCCGCGAAAAGATGAACACAGAAATTTATGAATTGTAGGTAATTTTGTACCAACAACAGGCTTCAGATAACACCACATTGGAATTAGTCGAGGCCCAACAAAAGATAATTGCTCGTTTGTAAGACGAGATGGAAACCCTGCGAAATATAATTATGGATTTGCATCTTCATATGAATCATCCATTAATGAGCCCACTAAGGGATCCTCCTCGAGGATTTTACCTCAGTTTGCTTGCAAATAGTTCTGATTAAATCTCATTGTAATGGTTGGAGTTAAATGTGCATAAATTTTGTTTCAATTTTGTTGACTATATACTTCTAGGACAATAAGGGTATTGTTAAGGTTTGGGGTTTTTGATGTAACCTGGGAAAGGGTAGATAAATACAATTTTTCAATCCATATCCCCATGAGTAGAACTATAATGTAACACTCTCAAGTATTTTCTACGACTGTGCATGGATTTAATGCAAAAGTCATTTTTTTGAAAAAATAATTTAATTTACTGAAAAAATTGTTATGACATTTTTATAATAATAATGATTTAATTTCATATGCAAATTAAATTTTAATGTTTGAAGAGTTATATTTCAAATTTGAAGCATGATTTTTATTATAGTTTAAGTGGTTATATGTTGGACATTTTTGTTGTTGTGTAATTATGTTATATATGTTTTTTTTTTCTATATTTCAAGCTCCTTACATGTAAAGAGTTAATATCTCTAATTATTTTGATTAATTATTGTGTTTTAATATCAAATTATATATTGCATTATGAAAGGACTCTATTAAAATAGAGAAATATGGATTAGTGAGTGATACATTCTCATGGAGAAAAAACATGATGCCTAGTGATTGTTTAAAACTATGAGGTATCTAGTGCATGTATAAATAGGGGCACAACATGCACTCTAGATGTACTTAGTCATCTTTCTACTAGATCATTATTTGAACATTCATAAGCAATTGGTGATTCCTCCGTGCTTCTTATCATGGTTGTGAATTTGAATTGTCCTTCAAAGTTGTTTATAAATCATGGATATGTCTCTTCGCATTAGATGTTGAAAATTTGAGAAAATAAGGTTTAAGTTCTCTTTATTTCACATGGTTTTATTTATTTGATTTATTAATGATGTAAATAATGAATATTAAAGATTTTTTTAATTTTATAAAATTGGATTTATTACTTGAATACAAATAACTTATATATACACATTAAATCTTCTTGAGGAAAAACAAAATGAATCACTGAAGTAATTTCTTTATAAAGGTTAAAAATAGGAATGATGTGTCTTTGATAGTCATAGATTCCCTTGTTTGTATTGAATATATCCAATTATATAGATCGCACTCAATGTTTATTATATACTAATATTTTAGTATATAAATTGTTTTATGAATAAAAATTAATTATCTTCTCTTTTAACTAAAAAATAAGTTTTAGTAAATTACTCAATAAGTAATGTAGAAACATTAAAGTAATAATGATATAAGTGGGAAATATTGTCATGTATCTAAACACTAAGAGTGAAAGATCACAAATTGTAAAAATAAGTATAAATCTTTTATCCATTCAAAACTCATTAGTTTTTCTTTTCTTTTTCAATTTTCAATTTTAATGTTATGTCTTCTAAATAGCTATTAAAAAGAAACTTATTTATATGTTCTAGAACCTATATGATGTGTAATAATAAAGATATCGTGTACAAATATACTTAATCAACTCATTCCTACTATGTTAGGGTATCATCATATGTTATTTAACCATTTTTTATCCCAAAAATAAAGTATTAATGTAGAGTAAATTTCATTTTGGTATAAAAGAAAGTCAATTTAGAGCATATAATAGCCATGAAGATGTGAATTTGGTGTTTGAAATAATGAAAACCATGGCAATAAACACCATTCCATGCCTCTTTCGAGCATACAATTTGTAATTTGAAATATTATAATAAAATTCTCAACAAAAGGGGCTTGAAAATTTTGAAATAAGAAATGAATCATAGGACTGTAACTTCTCCCAAAAAAATATCAAAGGTTTCAAAGTCACAATGCATAATGAATTTAGAAACAAGAAATGACTCATAGAACTATAAATTCCTCCAAAAATATATCAAATGTTTCAAAGTTACAATGGATAGAAAAGGTAGTTTTATATTTCACCAAATTTTGGAATCCCAAAGGCTTATATACATTTCTAATAGTGATAACTATAAGTTACATAATAGTAAGGCTTATATATTTTACACCAAACATCCCCCTTCCAACCCACTCAACTATCTAAATAATTACTCATAAGTACATACAATAAGAGTTGAGGAAACTCAATGATCTCTTAATATAAGGAGATGGAAGAAACTGGTTATGCTCCTAAACTAGGGGAGAGAGAAGGGGGAACGAGAGGGTATTTCAAAATAGGTGCCACAAGATAGGTGTATTTGATTGTGATGATTCACATACATGCATTTACACAACATGTCCCACAAAGGAGGAAGGGGAGGTTTGGGAAAAAAACATACTTACCTAGAAACCAATCAACCATTATAATAATAGAAGACATTAACCTTCATTACTACCCCATTTAACATAAGGATCATAGTGTGTTAGGAATTATATGATGCCATGGACCAGTCATCACAACCAATGTGGGATAAGACGCAAGGAGGATATAATATCTTATAGTCACAGAAGCTATTCCAAGATGCCACAAGATATGCATATACCACTTTGTTGTTTCACACGTGCATCCACACAACATTTCCCAAGGAGGAGGGGAAAATTGAGCATGCAAGCGCGTTCACCATGCAACCAAAGAACCATTATGTTAACATACGACATCACTCCTTTTTTATTACCCCCACTAGCATAAGGAATCCTACAACATTCCTAAATTTACTAAGGATTGGGTCCAATTCATTGTGCTATATGTCTCATGCCATTGCTAATATTATTAGACAATAGCTCCACCCCAATAAATAAAACACTAAGGAATTACCGTATTTGCTAAGGAACAATTCCAAGCTGACAAAAACATATTATAGTAGAATTCATAAAGTAACACTCTTCCAAATAATACCAACGAATATACATGGCCTCACTTCCATACATGATGCATGTTTTTATTTCATTCATAGTTAACTTGCTAATGGAAAATGACCTTTTTCACGTGACATGTCATGTCATGCCATTCCATAGGTCCAATGTATAAATGAAACTATCAAAGATCAACACATGGAGAAACATAATGTGGCACAACATACATATCCTTGTGTGACCACAAAAATTAGTCCATTATTTAAGATATTTGAGATTCAATTGGATTTTTTTATTCTTTTTTTTTTTTTTTACAAGTGGTTCAAGTTCCTATGTGCCCACACACACGTACCAACTACATCCACGGTCTTAATCAATCGCAGTAAATCCTCCTGAAGGGATCTACTGTCGGCCTAACACTGAGGCCTAACCCCGCGAGCGTCTAGGAGAATTGATCCAATGACCTCTCAATTTGTGAGTAATTCCAAGCGGGGACTCAACCAGTTGAGCTAACTCTTGGGACTTTTTTATTATTATTAATTCTATCAACTATTAATATTTTTTAATTGTGCATTGATTAAGTTATTTCGTGGTTTAATTTGAAAATTTGCATAAAATTAGATTATTAATCATTGTATTAATAATATTTATTGTTGAATATATGATGTCTTTTAAAAATGAGATTGTGAATTTGTGTTTAATTGTCTTTTAAGTAAAACATCTAGATAAAGCAAATCTTTCCAATTAAACAAGTCCTATAAGACAACAATTTGATCATTCATGATAATCATACACTTATCATTAGTTAATGACGTAATGCATATAGTTATCTTATTGTGATAACTATTTTGATATTCATGAATAGTTTGTTGTTAAAAAAAAATTACATTACAATAATATAATTTGTATTATACATGACATATTATATGTCAAATATTAATTTTTTCACCTCTTATAATTATAAACTAATATTTGTGACTACCCTAACACCATACTATATGATGTTCCAACAAGAGTGGTTGTTATAAAGTAGAAGTATTCCATTACTTTTTTCAACAAGCGCCCTTGGACATGAAAAGAAAGAAGAAAAATAAAATTAAGGATAAAGAGGGAGGGAAATCAAATTTAAAATACAGTGAGCAATCTTACGAGATGACGAAAATAAAGAAACCAACATGTTGACCTTATTAACCATTATTAAACAAGAGATGGTGGTGTTTGCACTCTTCCCATATAATTTGATAAAATGCAATATTCTCAAGATGTGCTATATAATATCATATCATTAGATGCCATATTTAAAGAGTTGATGTCTTACACATTTTTGAAATGGAAAATATGTAATGTTCAAGTTCCATATTTCCCTCCAAAATTTCATAGTAAACTATAGTTTTCTTTAGAACTTTTATTTGACTTATATAAAGAATTTGGTAGGTCCCTTTCTATTTTCTTTGACTAACTAGACCAAACATATTTGTACCTATACAATCAAGAAGTAGTTACTTTTAGGATGCAATACTCATAGGGACCTTCGAGACCTACTTAGTTGATTTCCTCCTCCTTTAAGTCCCTCTAAATGACTATAGATGTTAATCATCCCATTAACATGGTCATCTCTAACACAAACGATAATACATTAATAGTGTTACCTAGAATGAGAGATCATGAGTCACTTTGTCTTATTGTTCCTTTCACTGAACATATTGGGATTACTACTCTTCCTCAATCTTAACAAATTCCCATTTGACTAGGTTTCCCTTCTTCCTAAGGGTTTCTCTCATCCCTATAGCTACAAATATATTCTCATCACTAGGTTTCTTTCCTCTCTAACTGATTCATCAACCTTGAATGCTAGGAGAGATATGACAAAGGCCTCCCAACTTCTACACCACTCTTATCCTTCACCACTCTTTGGAGGATATTACTAGGCTCAACAATAGAACATTTGTGGCAATAGACAATAACATATCCTCTTCTCATTCTAACAATGACCAAGACATTGGTATCCCATAACATCCATAGTATTTTATTCTTTTGAAGGACCTTTTACGACACAATTTTATTTTTGGGTGGTTTCTTTTGATGTACACGTATATATTTCACTATCTAAGGTTTAGCATTTTGGGTTCAACCCCATTTATGTTATTTTTTTAGCTTCAAATATCAGCTACTTTGTAGATGCTCTAGGTACTTACTATTTTGTTGCAATTTTTTTCTACTTAGTCTCACCACCCTATTTTTGTCTTTTATAGACAAAAAATAATATACTTTCTTTGTTTCTTTCCTTGATATAAATTGTTATCCATCACAACTTATATAAGTATATGATCATTACTTATGATTCACTTAGTTAAGTACATAAATATTCCCTTAATGTAAATACCACTTTGTATGTGTTCCATACATATGTATTTAATAACAATAAATAACATATATAGATATGGTGCTAATGACATTCACTACTATGTTAAATACTTTATATTATATACATCAGTGGTCTCAAATCACTTGGAAATTATTTCATCTTTTTATTGCATCTATCTTCTCTTTCGTAATCACAACATCTAATGTACTTATCAATTTATTTGGTCTTTTCTGCAAGGAAATAATAGTTCATCCAATGAAAGTGACCTATGTATGAACAGATACAAACCATTCAAGTTCTTTAATGCAAAATTTGGTAAATTTCCTTATTCTTAATCTTTCTATAGTGTTTGATAATTAAACAATCACGTGATAAATCAATAATTTGAAACTTGCTCTATCATTTTGGGCATGCACGAGTAAGTGTAATATATACGAATATCTCTCTATCTATATAAATATAGATCACCAACTTGCACCATTTTTTTGGTTTCTATGCATTTCAAAAACCATCTACTTGTTATGACATTTTTTAAATGCAAGAGGAATCAATTAGCTCCAAATTTGTGCCCCGGGGACTCAATGAGGATACCTCTTCTTCCTTACAAAAATTAAACATATTTTCTACCGTAAAACATCAATAATGATACCTCTTCTTCTTCACAAAGATAAAACATATTCCCTTTTTAATGGCGGGGTTTGCAAACATAAACATTGATTAAGTTGTCATATATTTTCTAGTGCCAAATAAGTTTTTAATGCAAAAGATGATGTATTCCTAATTAGCACCGTTAATTGGAATATTTGATTTTTGTATAGTTTTAAGCGCTCTATAGTTAATTAATAAATAAAAGTGAGAAAAGAGGGGCTAACTCACTTAAATAAAATAAAGTGTTTCCCGTGAGGAGCAACGTTATAACTTAAAGGGGAGCCTTTGGGGGGTCCACACCACGTATGAGGGAGGCCTCACGTAGCCTCTAGGAGCATCTCGCGTGTACTTAGGGAGGAGCATGTGGAGAGAGGGGGGACCACGTTAGGGTTTTTTGGAGGAGAGCTAGCATTATGTAAGGTGGGAGAGCCATTTCATTTGGGATTTCGTTGTTGATGATATTTGAGCTAGACTGCCTTTCTTGAGCATCGCTCGGATGCTTTGGGCCTGCTCCTCACAAGATCGTTTAGTGCAATCGAGTGTCTCCTGGCTGAGATCTCGCCCTTAGTCTCCTTCGGGGACTTCGAGTGCTCGTTTCTGCAAAGGTCTTTTCTAAGGCTGTGCTTGAGGATTTGGTTGTTGTTTTACGAGGAGTCGGGCTTCTTTTGGTGACTGCAACTCTAGGAGAGAGGACGGCTTCTGGTGGAGGGGTGCTATTGCGGATTTTCTCAGAGATTCAAGTGTTATTCGAAGCAGGGAGGTTCGGGCATTTATCGCTGGAGAGTTTCCCGAGAGTTTGTGGCTCCATCTCAAGATATTTCATTTAGGGTCCCACCGTCTCGAGACGCCGTTTTTCCTCGAGGGAGGGTTTCGGGTGATTTTCTGAGGTGGTCCATTTTGTTTATGGTTTCTCGGGTTTGGTCATCTGAGCAAGAGCACTGTGTGATTTACAGATTTTCACCATTTCGGCGAGGACTCACTCTGTCTCCAAATATTCCAAATAATGTTAGCTTACTTAGCTTTCTTCCAACAGCACTGACGTTAGTCAGAGTGTACCATTTCCCGTTTCGAGGGTTCTTCACTTGCCTTGTGCAAGGATAGGTGTTTCATTCGATTATCCATTGTACCCATTTATATTTCCGCATTAATAAATGGCTTAGCATTCCTGCATTTTATGTGTACTTGCTTTATATTCTATTTCCGGCATTTTTCTATATATTTGTATGCTTGTGTTGTCAGTTTCTTATTTCCTATGCTAGATATTACAAGGTATCAGAGCATAGATCCGGCTCAACCTCGTGGAGCCAGCAACTCATGACGCCGGGGATAAACCCTACATCTCTTGCTACAAGAGATACGGGAGACGTTGGAGCGTAGGTTGGAGAACACCTGACGGGGAGAGGGGATCGTGTTCGAGTGGTGGACAGACGGAGCACTTCGAGATATACAGAGATCGGGGAGCGCCAGATGTATTCCGACGTGATGTACTCGAGACATTCGCGTAGCAGAGCACTGTGGGGGACGCAGCAACAGGGTCCTATGGAAGACGAGGAGGATGCGAGGAGATTTAGAGATGCGTCCCTCCAACACATGCAAAGGATGTGTCGAGGAAGATGGAGTCTGGTGGACAGACTCACCGCGTTAGAGGTTATGCAATGGAAAACCCCAAGGGGTTTTTAGACCTGGGTGAGGGATCTGGGCACGTCCTACCATATGCCGAGCGGGATGCTATCCCCATCATGGCATCGCATGCACCCACGCGATCCACTATGCCCAATATTCCTACGCAGGACACAGGGCGTAAGCACAAATGAGCCGTAGCTTGAGCCCGGCGATGGACGCCTCATTGCAAGTAGGTACTTGGCACGCGGGCTCTGCCGATCGGGAGATCTTATCTCATTCGCAGATTATGTTCAACAAATAAGTGATGGTAGACCCTCGATCATCACGAGGGCACATGCATCATCATGATGACCACCGCGCGCCTAGCGTGTTTCATTTGCCCACGTTTGATGGCACATCAAACATGCTCAGCAAAGTCTTGGTAGAAAGTTGACATCTATTTCCGCCTTAATCGCATGTCGCAGCTTCGAGGCCATCAAGGTGGCAACATTACATCCGGATGGTGAGGCCCAGACCGGTGGTTTCTGGGATGACGACACGGCATTCTACAAATGGGGACATATGCCGAGCTTACCAGAGGGTGATAGAGCGTTTGGACAGAGGGATCCTAGCAAGACTGCTGAGCCCAGACAAAGCTCGCAGACTGGGAGCCCAAAGAGACTTATCGTACTTCGAGGGTTTCCGTTGATGGTGCTTGATCTATCCGCGTTCGATGGTCTACATGTTTATGAGGGGCTGCGTAGCCACTTCGTGGCCTAGTGTTATAGCATCATTTCTCACCTTGACATGATTCATGATTGCTTTATGGCTTTTGGGCACCCATTCCTGGGCCGCACTTGACAAATTCACTTAAAAAACAAAGGTAAATCCCCCACGCGACTATGCCCGTACTTTTCCGCGTGCATGGCGCGTAGTCCGGGCCTAGACTTTTCCGCGTATGCCATTAAAACATTTAAAAATATATAAAAAATCCCTAATTTCCTACTGGTCGATGGTTACCTGTAGTTCAACCACCCCAGCCTCGTGGCCAACTGCTTTCCAATCAAGAACTACTTGGAGGGACTATAAAAAGCCCTCATATGTATGGCCTAAGGGAGAGAGAGAATTATTGATATTATACTCAAGGTATTCCCTATCCAAGTTCCCGATTTCCCGTGCCTCCCGTACTCCCTCTCAGCTTCATTGTAGGAAACCCTTGTTTCCTTTGAGATATACATCCCTTTATATGTTATCTCGTATGCACCAAGCTTGAAGGAGTCTAGCGAGGTGGGTCAGGACGGATCCCACTTACCTGCCTGCGAAGGCCTTGGAAGGATCGTGTGATCTCTCCACTCTGATTACTCTTGATTACTTTTGTACGTACGGTTTATACTGCTGCATATATCATGTCGTTCCCGAAATAAACGTGTTAGTGTGTGCTTTTATGTATGAGAATATTTGTTATACAAGCATTCATTATGATTTATTTAATGTTTTATATGAATCTCACTAACATTTAGAGTAGATATATGTCAGACAACTTGTCCTTTAGTCAGTTTCTTCTTGCATTTCGTGTTAAGGAGGAAGACATTATTTGGAGTTTGGACCCACGTGATCTACTTCAAACGTAGGACCAACCGGTAAATCTCTCATTCTGCTTCATTTAGTTTTTCCGAACATGCATGGTTGTGTGAGTCTCGTTAAGTAGTACGCCCGTTTCCGTGGAGGTTGTATCCCAACCAACCTCTAGGGTTAATTCCCGAAACACCTAGTCGTCGACTAGACCAAGCCTACGCTTCAGATGCCATCACGAGACCCGTGATTTCCATGATGTCTTACCCAGGACTCTACACCTTACCCTGCACGTGCCTTCCAGCCTAAGGGGAAGGACAGCCAGGATTCCGTCCCAAGGCGAACTCGGGCGAGGGCAATGGATGATGAGGCCAGGAGAGAGATGAAGAAGAAGCAGGTTGTGCTTCACGGCATGTGAGCCATGGGCACCGAGACATAGATGTGCTGCAGTGGAAAGCACATTTCATTGAGGCCTTCTCCGAGAGCAGCTGGGAAGAGGATGAGGGAGGATGACGTGGAGGCAGGAGATTGTTATGCACTGGCAGGTGTCTCCTACCACCTCCACCAAAGGCCAGGGCCACAGCCAGGGCGCATCATTTGCACTCTACCGGAGGAGCTCTAGCATTGCGGAGTTCCTGGTGACGGAGTGCGCCGCGCGTACGGAGCCAGCACGTGGACAGCGGCCCCGCCTCGGTTGATAGTGGGGCCACCCACAACTTTATCGATGCACATATGGTCAGAGGAGAGGTATGCAACCCAGAGTTTTGATGGATTTTGCTTTGGTCCCGTGGAGATCGACTCATGGTGTGTGCTCAGATGTCCCCGAGTTATCGTGACGATGGCACTTATACATTGGACGATCATTTTTTCGTGGTGGATATCCCACACCAACATGATATTGGGTGTCTGGCTCATTACTCGGGGAAGGTCACGATTGGAACGCCCTGTAGATGGAGGGACATCCGTACGTCAGGGAGGCATGAGAAGATACGGGACAAAGACACATACCCGCCTCGCACAAAGGTCGGCACATAGGATGGAGGCAACCTTCCGCAAGGAGACATAGAGGCCGTAGAGTCAAGGAAGCCGGAGGCGGGGGGTGACAGTCGTGCAAAGGTGCATCCCGAGATACGTATCATCTCGACAGGTATGCCACAAAGATTCGTGGGATATTCCACCAGGGCACTAACGGACGGGTTTGAGCATACTATTGAGCTTGAGCAGGTATACAAAGTAAAGGATCACACATCCGCATGTGCATCCCAAGGCCTATCTAGGATGAGATTGAGCGTGCTATTCAGGAGTTGCCTGCCCTTGGTCACATTCGGCCAAGCACGCAGTCCTTTTGCTTCTTCCGTGTGTTGGTGAAGAAGAAGGACGAGCACATTGCAGATGTGCATCGACTACAGGCTCTGAATAAGAAGACCCTCGAAGAACAAGTACCCCATTCCCAGATCGATGAGTCGACGACGAAGTTAGAGAGAGTGGACACGTCTTTCTCAAGATCACCAGATCCGGCACCACGTATACGATGAGGGGAATGGTGATATTCCCGACCGCCTTCAAAGCCGTCGTGGCACTTCGGAAGCCTTCGGTTATGCCTTGGGGCTGACCAATGCACCCGCTACCTTTCAGCTTGTGCATGAACCACATCTTCAAATATCCGAGGAAGTTTGTGCTGCCCTCTTCGATGACACATTTATATATATATAAGGGACTGGGAGGAGCACTCACATATTGAGACAAGTGTTTAATTGAGGAGCAAAGTAGCTTCTATGCCAAGCTCTCCAAATGAGTTCTAGATTGACTGAGATGTTGTACTTGGGGCATATTATAGGAGTGGATGGGTGAGAGTCCATGAGAGAAGATTCTGTGGCCATCGAGATTGGCCGAGCCGAGAACGTGACCGAGCCGGGGATTTATTGGCATTTGCACTTACTACAGAAGTTCGTCAAAGGTTTTCACGCTCTGCCGCACCCCTCGCGTACTTGACGAGGAAGGGGGCATTCGGGCTTGGTCTGACATTAAAGACAAATGGTAGCCTTTGATCGGCTCAAGGAGGTGATGAGTGCTGCTCTGTGTTTGCTCTGCCGGATTTCATACGCAAATCATTTATCTCGTTGATGGCGCTTTAGAGAGGGGGATTGGCGCAGCATCGGCGTGTGGTGGTCATCTCATGGCTGAGAGCCTAAGTCTTCCACATGAGAGGTTGTATTCCATATACGACAAGGAGATGTTGGCCATTATGCATGCATCGTCAACACGGCGTATTTAGTGGGGCGCAGATTCAGGTGAGGTCGCATCACAACAAATTCCCTCAAGTACCTCCTCTCTCGGGAGCGTGGCTGGGCCAGCAGGAGAGGCTGTGCATAAATGGATCGCTACAAGATCCAAGCCTATGACTTTGACATTGCTACTGCCAAAGGCAAGACACCGTGGTGGCAGATGCCCTTTCCCGTAGACCTACAGTACGTTTATCTCTTATGAGCTTGGGATGCCGATCGAGGGCTCGATCGTTGGTAGAGTACTCACAATGTATTTGCTTGTGAGGTGTTGGATGGGCAGTAAGGTGACACAGCACAGGCATTAGATTTGAGACATTCATTAGGACATGATCTCTTTGGAACCCAGGGCCTCGTGCCTTAAGAAGAAGATACTCCATGCCTCACACGATTCTCCATCGCGGGTCATCGTGGGTTCACTGCCTAGCGTAGCCATCGGGAGATACTCGGGAAGGCCTCAAGGAGGGCGACTCCATGTCGGTGGAGTGCGATGTTTGTTTAGAAACAAGGGAGAGATGAGCGATCCAAATAGGGTTAAATGGTGTTCTCTCTTCCCATTCCGCAGGGAAATGGGAGAGCATATCGATGGACTTCATCGCTGGTGGTTGCCCATGGTGCAGCATAAGGATCGCATCTTTGTCGCTTTGACCGATCGACTTGGTCATATTTTTTCATTATATCCATACCCACACGCACATCAAGCTGTGTGGTTTAGCTGCTCTTCGTGGAGATTTAGTATGGTCATCAAGACCATTACAAGGATCGGATGTGCCCGCCTATGTATGCAGATCGGCAGGAGCTTTTCCCAATAGTGGGGACAGAAAGGACGTTGAAAGACTATTATCACCTCAGTATTGACGGACAGACAGAGATAGTTAACAAGTGGTCGTGGAGGCTACTCAGACAACTATGTCGCGACGTGCCAGAGGCATGCACAAGTACGCAGATTTGAGAGTATTATACAACACACGTATCACATGTCCATTGGTATGTCACCATTCTATGCTTTGCATGGATATCATCCTTGAGGCCTGTGACAATGATGCTGTTAGCAGGTCTTCAGAGCCAAGATCTGGATCCAAGAGAGCCAAGATATCCTCCGAGCTCAAGGATAACATAGCCACTAATGTTAACTCAGAACCCGCATGTCGATAGGGCCTGTGGAGAGACTGCAGGTAGGGGACTTGGCCCACCCCGACTCACGCCCATACCAACAATTCTTTCACTAAGGTAAGGGGGTCAGAAGCTTAAGCCCTATTTTTTGGCCATACAGGCAGACACAGATTAAAGGTGCTGTATTACGAGTTAGAGCGCTCCCACAGCAAAGCAAGATTCATAACATTTTCCACGATCATGCCCGAAAAAGACAAATAACAGGTGGATAGCCATAGATGAGCTACCACCCACTAGATGATGAGGGAAGACCTGGGTGTCACAGCCGTGAGGCTATTATCGGGAGCACTAGGGAGAGGCAACAAGGGAGTTAGACGATCCTGAATTCTTGGTGAGGTGGAAGAACTTGCCGGGATGAGGATGCCACTTGGGAGGATGAGGATTTTACAAAGATTCATCACTTCGCTTGCTTGAGGACAAGCAACATTTTGCTCTGAGATCAGATATTCCCACTAGCACCGCTAATTGGAATATTTGATTTTTGTATAGTTTTGTTGCCTATAGTTAATTAATAAATAAAAGTGAGAAAAGAGGGCTAACTCACTTAAATAAAATAAAGTGTTTCCCTAGTAAGAGCAACGTTATAACTTAAAGGGAGCTCAACTACACCACGTATGAGGGAGGCCTGCCAGATCTTCTAGGAGCATCTCATACAGATTTGGGAGGAGCATGTGGAGAGAGGGGGACCACGCTAGGTTTTGGAGGAGAGCAGCATTATAAAAAGGTGGGAGAGCCATTTCATTTGGGATTTGCAAGGATGATATTTGAGCTAGACTGCCTTTCTTGAGCACGTCAACAAGTGACTGTCTGGCAAAGATCGTTTAGTGCGACCGAGTGTTCCTGGCCGTAGATCTCACCCTTAGGCCCCTGGTGGACTTCGAGTACCGCTTCTGCAAGGTCTTTCGCTCAAATGAGGATTTGGTTTTTGTCTGCGAGGAGCTGGCTTTTGTAGGACTCATATGAATTTTATGAGAGAGGATGGGGCTTGGTGGAGGGTGCTATTGCGATTTTTCTCAGAGATCTTGTTATTCTAAGGGTGGGAGGTTCGGCATTTATTAGTTGAGAGTTTCCTAAGGAGTTGTGGCTCCATCTCGCATATTTCATTTGGTATCCGCGCCGGGCCCGGAGGGACAGCTGCTTTTTCCTCGAGGAGGGTTTCCCATGATTTCTGAGGTGGTCCATTTTGTTTATGGTTTCTGGTTTGGTCCGGGAGTGTTGAGTACATGTGATTTCATGATTAGCTTATTCCCAAGGATCAAATTTCCTAGTTCCGGGCTCATTCCAAAGAAAGAAAGAGTTTACTTAGGTTTCTTCCAAACACTGGGACTAGCCGTAGTAGCCATTTCCCGTTTCGAGAGGGTTCTCCACGGCTCTCAGCAAGGATAGGTGCTCTATTCCCGATTATCCATTGTACCCATTTATATTCTCGTATTTAATAAAATGGTTTAGCATTCCTGCATTTTATGTGTACTTGCTTTATATTCTATTTCCTATTTTCTATAGTTGTATGTTTGTTGTCGTTTGCTATTTCATGGGATATTACGTATGATAATTGCACCATGACCATTTGATCATGATATGAATAGATGTTTATATGCATCATTAATCCATAAGATATTAGTCCTCTACTTCATATATATATTCAATAATATCTTTTTAAAATTCAACTTCATGCAAGATCACAATTTCAAAACCCAAAGCTTGTTCATCTAGATTAGGCCTTCCATAGTTGCAAAAAACTCCTCTACTAGAACTTTTCATGCCTTGTCAATTGAGGTTTTATCATTTATACTCCATTTCATGATATTGAGATTTTATCATCTATACTCAACTACCTAATATTGAGGTTTTATTCTAGGAAACCATGACTAACATATAAAAGAAAAAACAATTTACTAGATGGGTCAAAACAATAGAAATCACATACACTAGCAGACAAAGTTAGAAAATGAGCTATAAAGCTTTTCTTGACTAGGTTAGATTGAATATATTTCAAAGATACTTTTTCATATTTAATTACTTTCACTTCAATAGTCTATCTAGGTTTTCTCTTTGTTTTCTTTATAAGCAACATCTCGTCCCGCCATCTCAATCACTTGAGAATGAGATCCTTGGTATCTTCTCCACCCCAATCAACCTAAGAGGTACCTATCACAAGTGGGATTTGACCTTAGGTGGGAAGGATAACAAATTTTCTCTCTCAAACGGATCTAGATTGGATCATTATATTATTTGTCATCTATATCAATGCTTTTAGAGTGTAAAAATTGGAAGAATTAGCTTGCAATGTCATTATTACCAATTGGTCCCAGATTGGAGATTTCAGATTTGAAACCTTCCAAAACTATTTTGAGGAATTAAATGATATTTTTTGGGGTGAAAATTTTCTCAATTTAGCATCAGACATTGGGATATTGGTCTACACTTAGAGAGCTTTCAAACAATGCAAGAATCATGTAAATCAAAGTTTGTATGCAAAAGTTATGTCTTTTACAAGTTGACATATCATATTGACCATTATGGTATGAGTAGATGCCACATCAACCCCTGTTACTCAGGTGTAAGGGGCTTGCTACATGTGGACTCTGAAGAAGACTCTAGAAGGCTCGAACCTATAACTCTAGTTGAGGGTTGAGGGAGTCAAACCTTATACCTAGTTGGCCATCGGGTTATGTCAAGCAGCTATACAAGCCACAAGTCTCAAATAACTCCATTGAGAGTACCTCTTTCTTTGTACTTGCACATTTTATGGTGTCTATTTCTTTCTATTTTCTATTTCTGCTTTTTCAACTATTTAATTAATTAAACAAAACAAAAAAGCTAACTAGAGGATTTGGAATCTAAGGAAAAATTAATGGTAAATATTTTAGTAACTTTATCATATCTGTTGTGATGAATTGTTCCAGTGGAATATCCATGGCAATTTATAAATCACAACTACCTAAGCTAAACCCTAATGACAATCTTTGTCTAGGGTTTAGCTATTGGACTTACCATTTATGCCAACCACCTAAGCTAGACCCTAATGACAATCTTTGTCTAGGGTTTACCTATTGGACTTACCATTTATGCTTTTATTGCGACTATGCATATAATAATCACAAACAAATGTTATCACGTCAATTGAAGAACTTCCACAACAAAGCCAACTACTTGGTTGCAGGGACCACATTTGTCTCACAATTATTATGCATGTGGGTTATTCATATATATGCATCCAACAAACAAAACTAAAACAAGCGTATTGATGTGGAACTAAATTCTAACATACATGCCAGTGTAATAGTAGTACTTCTAAATGTTACATATGTCACATAGATAACAACAGCAAGCCAAAGAAAGTCCACATAGCATAATTATGTAACCATTAATGATATTTATACTGAAATGAGGGACATTGTTATCACATTAACCAAGATGATGGCAGAAAATGGCACATTTTAGATTGACAAAGCTTTTAGTATAAGCAACACTATTGACAATAATGTATAGCATATAGGCATTGGAAAATATGATACATACATGATTGAAAGGTGGAGTTTTGGATTTCTGTATGTGTAATCAGAAATACCTATTTTGACATTAGTTCATGTGGAGGATGAGCTGGGCTCCATGTTGGGGTTGCAAGGTGAGCCGAAGGCTAGGTGCATGAGCGTAAGATGGTGAAATGACAAAAGAAAATTGTTGCAGAATCATGGCTAATACCACTTTCGCTTCCAACATAGCAAAATTCTGACCCACGCATATCCTTGGACCAATCCCAAACGGCATGAATGCGAATGGATGCTTTGCGGCTTTTGCAATTCCCTCACCAAATCGTGATGGGTTAAACTCTTTTGCATCATTTCCCCACAACGATGGATCATGGTGGATTGCAAGGATTGGAAGCATAAGATCAATGCCTGCAGGAATTGAGAGGCTTCCAAGCTTCATTGGTTTGTATGTCTGTCGTCGTAAAGATGTTGCTGGTGGGTAAAGTCTGAGGGCCTCATTTAGAATCATTCCCACCTGCAAACAGGTGTACAATATTTTTAGCCCGACAGCCAAACATTCTGCGTTAAGAATGAATAATATCTGTAAGTGTAATCTTAAGACCCTCTACACCTACTTAGGTGTTCAGTTAATATAGATTTTATATGATTAACCCGCTGCTTCACAGTGGTCTTTGTCAAGGAATTCCGTTAAGATACTACATTTAAATCACCCCGGCTTAAAGATTCTACACTCGATCATTCTAATTTAGCTTATATGAAAACAACAAAAATATCTACTGTAATTTGCTTAAAGAGAAACGTTTGTTGACGCAGCCATTACAATCTTAAGACGATTCACGTTATCTGCATCCGGAGCATTTTTTCCACACACTTCCAACACCTCTTTGCGTCCATGGGCTTGCCAGTCTTGATGCATTCCCAGTAATACCATGGTCCATGTCAACAGGTTTGCTGTAGTTTCATGTCCCGCAAAGTAGAAAATCTTGCATTCATCAACGATTTCCTCCATGGTCATACGTACATCTTGTGCATTCTTAGCAGACATCATTAGACCAAGTAGATCAGCACCATAGCTGCCTGACTTTTCTTTTCCAGCAATCCTTTCCCTAGCTCCAATGACCTGCATAATACATCGTCTGAGTTCTTTTTCCAACTTCCAGCATTGCCAGTTCTTTCTTGTAGGCAGAAACCTGTAGAGGAAGCAACTCACAGATCACAAAACCCAGTGCCGGATATTATAAAATCTTCTAAATCATGGCACACTACATGGTATATTGCAGACCAAGAACATTAGTAGACACACATAACTCTCTAAATTCCGTACAGGCAGTTAAGCTTTGAAAGTGATGATAAATTTTGCATTGCATCAATCCCATCTCTCTCGGTCCAATAAATATTGCAAAACATCTGAAGTTGCTGTTAGATAAAAATCTGGAGTGAAAAATTGTGTTTATCCAAAAGCGATTACATTTAAATGCATTTTAGTCTTTTCGAATTGAATGAAATGCTGCCATAAAACTCCAAATTATCACCTGAAGCCTGGAATATAAACTCTACCGAGTACTTCAACTGCAAGATGTATTAGTTGATCCTGAATATTGAAGAAGTGCTTTCCCTCTGCATAACTGCTTCCAAATGCTGTGTGAGCAATAACATCTGCTGTCAGATTGCGGAACTCCTGGAGCACTTCAACTTCTGCTTCACTAGACAACACAAATTTGCTCCATTCTTCCAACATGTTTGTGGTGCGTTCCACAATTGTTGGAACCATGCCCTGTTATGATAGTAAAAATATTATTAATTAATGTATATAAATTTTACAGACCTCAACCTGATATACAATTTTTGATATAGATTTGCAATAGATAAGCATATGCAAAATAACTCAATTAATTTTCAAGGGTATTAGGCCAATGATCTAGGACCTGTTGCCTCAAAATCTAGCAGGTCTTGTAAGGGGTAACCTACAAGGCAAAAACTAGACTAAGGGATAACAATGAGGTGTGCACTGTGACCCACTGTCACCACAGCCACTACCTCCTGCTCTTTTGTGACTTTCACCATTAGGAAGGCTTCCCTTTAGGTAGGTCACCTAAGGATATAACAAGTTTAAGGATCAAGGTGACAAGAAAGTCGTATAGAGGATAACTCTTCCTAAGAACAAGTCTCAGCAAGTGTGATAGGGCAATTCACATCCTCTAATAAGGCCTATTTAGTGCACAAATGATCTATGACTTGAGATATAACAAGCCAAATGGATTAACCTAGAGTGAAGAGGCTAAGAAAAGGCTTCCAAACAATGAATATGAAAAACCAATGGAACAAGAAGCCTTCGACAAGCTCCAAGTTGAAGGCTAGGACAAACTAGGGTCTTTTTTTTAAGGCAAGGTTAACCTAGGGCAAAAGATTTTTGCTTTTAAATGAATGGATTAGCCATTAAAAGGGGCGGATTTTGAGGCAATCAACACTCCTCTCAATGTTCGATCCCTCCACTAGCAAACAACTTCAACCCTAGCTAATTTCGTGCCATAGCCCTAGCTAGTAGCTTAAACTTAAGGGGCCAAAAATGAGATTAGGAGAGAGAATCAGATCTATGGTTGATTTTGAAGGAGATTAACAAAGTGACAAGGCCAATGCCTAGTCCTTGGGATGATGGAGTCTATGGGATTGTAAAATATGCCAAGTCTTGGTAAGGCGCAAGGGAATAATGAAGCTCTAGCTTTCAAAACCCTAACTATTAATTTTGAGAGGGAACAAAATCACTTGGGTGAGCTGGTTTAACGATACACCAAGGGGATTTCCATTCACATTCTACTAGTGAGTAATGTCTACAATGCTATCATCTAAGATTCCATTGAGTTTTAACAAAAACTAGCATATAAAAACCCTAGATAATAAACCATTCCATACATTAGACACAAGAATAAAAATATATCAAATTCAAGGCACACTTACAGGATAGAATGGATGTACAAGCCTTTATTGTTCCAAAGTAACATCTCCAAGACCAATGAAATAGCTCCAAATAGCAAAGTACACCATAGAGTTACATCTCCACAAGAAGTCAAGAAGGCTAAAATTCTCCAGAGGGCCAAAATAGTCACAAGGGATCATGATCCAATACAAATGAACCTATCCTCTATTTATATGAGGATTAGGACTACTAATTATCCTACAAAAACAAGTTTGATGCTAAAAAGTGCTTGGGTTACAAGCCAACCCACTAGCTTCATCATAATATGCCCTAATTAGCCCATGTGTGTGATTCATAAGCCATGTCCAAGGGTGATGAGGTGTCCAAGATGGTGTAGAAGCCTGTCAAGTCCATGATTCGAGGGTTGGCCCTCAAATTCATCTCAATGCCTCCTGTGGGGTCCCAATATCTAGCTGCGGCACCACGAAGTGACCTCCATGGGTCTCCAACTGCTAAAAGTGGCCTCCTTTGCTCCAACATTAGGGGGTTCTTGGGTGCAACAAACCCTCCATGGTCTCTCAATGTGATACCATCCTTATTTGGGCTTTGAATCAACTATTTCCCATCAAGTTGTTTCAAGGCCAACTTGGTGGCATGTTGCGTCCATCTGTGTCACCCTGAAGAATCATCAAATCTAGGACACAGTCAACCAAGTCTTGGGTGATGTAGGTTCTCTAGGATGTGTTATCCAATGATGTTGCTAGGAGGCCTAAGAGTCTCAACACTTCACCTGTTTGCACCAATATACTTCTCTGGGGGGCCTGGGTACCTATGGAGTAGGTGCCCAAGACCTAGGTTGCTGGATCACCTGACAAGACCAACATGGATCTAGCGAAAGTAACCAATCATTAGAGACCAAGATCAATAATGCATCTACATGAACCAAACTTGAATGTTAAGGGTAGTCTAATACTTCAAACAAGGATCCCCTTCCAAAATTAGGATCCTAATCTCACAAAGATGTTTTCTCCCTAGGTAGGGGTGGCTAAAGGTCAACCCTATTAGGTACTTCTTGTGCTTAAGGGGAAGTAACATTTCCCTAGTCCACCCTTCAATTGATAGGTGTTAGTGAAGTCTTCTCCCCCATTGGAAATGGAGGGGAGAAGACTTCATGGCCAAGTGCCATGGTCAAAGTGACCAATTGATGGGGGTGTCCACGTCCTGAGTGTATAAATGTGAGGAAGGAGCATTCATGAATGCACGGGTTACCAACTCAACCTTGGTTTTTCCACCCCTTTTGTGCGTCTTTTACTTCTTGATTTCTCCTTGTATTATTGCTTACAACTCAAGAATTAGAGCTTGCTTTGTATGATGTAGCAGATTTATTACCCCTTTAAGATGAGTTAATTTATCGCTCATCGGGGTCGAGATATGCAAGGGTTCCTCCTTGATGTAATGGAGCAAGATGTGCCCAGGTTCCAGGAGATGGCCATATGAGTGAGGTAGAGCTCATACTAGGCTTTTTCCCACATGCTAATCTTCATGTCCCTGGCCATATTTTGCATTTTAACTTTTATTTCTGTGTTGTTGTGGCTATGATATGCTCTTTTTATGTCTTTTAGCTGCATCAACCTCCTAGGGAAAAGTTTCAGGTTCCTACCTAGGTATGTGGACATATGGGTGTCGAATCCTAAAGAACCAACGAAAAGTTGAACTCGAAGAATGGAGGTGGGATATGGGCATGTAATGTAAGATGAAAGGTGTTAATTATGACATATGGGAAGATGGAACTATGCTATCTCAATAAGGGTTTCCTAAGTAGTACCTCCCCTATACCCAAAGGGCTTTAATGGAGGTCCCACTAGATTAGGATCAAAGATTAATCCCCCAAGTCAAGTGAGAGAACAAGATCACAGTCAAAGTCTATTAATCTTCCAGATCACCCCATAATCCATACCAAATGCCCAAAAACAAACAAGTATAAGCACCCAACTACAAAATGATCAAAATACCTCCACCTTTGTTTATTTGTTCATACTGGATGGGTGAGAAGAAAAATGGTTGATGCAAGTGGTGGAGATATATGGCATATCATTGGCTAATGGTCACTAGTAGGGGTTGCTGGTTATCTAGCACGTTGGTTGGTTGTCAAATGTAGGAGAAAAGTTTTCTCCTATGGGGTTACCAATTTTGGTGAGTAACATCTGGCTCCAATTCGGGGACATGAGGAATAAATCTATCACTGCAACTGTATAGTTTTCAGATTGAAAATTTCACATGGTATCAGAGCCAGAGATGCGTAACAGGAACGGAAAAGCGACTAGTGGAAAAAAGTCTATTGCTGCAGCAACAACGCAAAAGGGTTTACGCAGTTCTCCAAGAAGGGAAAGAAGCACGATAGAACAAATGTATCACGATGCTCTGGCATCCGGACTTAAAGAAGAATTTGCTTGTGTATCAAGCACTGCTTCTTCTGATGTCTGGTATATTGACAGTGGAGCTTCTACTCACATGACGGGAGTGCGGGAATGCTTTTCCGACTATCGAGAGGAGCAAATGAATTTTAAAATAACCATGGGTAATAAAGCAAAATGTACCCCTATTGGGAGAGGTACCGTAGTATTTCAAACCGAGGTTGGAAATAAGATCCGAACCACTAATGTACTGCATGTGCCCGGGTTGGGGATGAACTTGCTCTCAGTGTCTCAACTTCAAAACCGAGGCTATGGCGTCTACTTTATTGGCAATAGGGTCTACATCAAACACCCCAGTTGGAAGAAGAAGTCACAGATCGAGGTAAGAAGCAACAAACTTTACAAGTTGCAACTTGAGTCCCCAATGGCACTGGTTGGCAGCGCAGATGAAACGGACCTGAATGAGCTATGGCACAGCGGACTGGGACATTTGCATCATGGGGCATTAAAAATTCTCCAGAGGACTGTCGCAAGAGTTCCAGAGCTAAGAACAAAACGCGATGATGTCTGCAAGGGGTGCGTATTAGGAAAGTATGCCAAGGCAGTGTATCAGAGAAGCAACAATAGGGCCAAGGGTGTATTGGACTTGATACACTCGGATATCTGTGGACCAATGTCCACTAGATCTCTTAGTGGTGCCGAGTACTTCGTCACTTTTATTGATGACCATTCCAAAAAAACGTGGATCTACTTTTTGAAGACCAAGGATGAAGTCTTCAGTCGGTTTAAAGAGTTTAAGGCTCTTGTAGAAAATCTGATAGAAAGCGGATCAAGGTGTTGCGATCAGACAATGGTGGTGAATACATAGATAAGGAATTCACTAGGTTCTGCACAAGGGAAGGTATCGAAAGAGAGTGGACAACTCCATACAATCCAGAGCAGAATGGTGTGGCAGAAAGGAAGAACAGGACTACTGTCGAAGCGACAAGAGCAATGCTGTATGACCAAGACATGCCCAAATTTATGTGGGCTGAAGCTTGCAATACAATTGTCTATGTTCAAAACAGGACTCCTCACACTGCACTGGGAAAGATCACACCGGAAAGTGTCTTCATTGGCAGTAAGCCAGAAGTGAGTCACTTTAGGATCTTCAGCAGTATAGCTTACTGGCATATACCTAGTGAGAAGAGGAAGAAGTTGGAAATGACAGCAGAAAAGGGGTATTTGGTAGGATACAGCGAGAACGCAAAGGCATATCGCATCTACATTCTGAGAGCAGTAAATTCGTAGTGCGGAGGGATGTGAAATTCATGGAGGAGAAGGCCTTCAGAAGATCCCGAGAGTTGCCTTCTACTACGCAGTCTGAGGAGGATTCGCTGGTTCAACCCCAACAACCAACGACATCAAATTCAGTTGCCTCTCCAAGGCATGGGGATCCAAGGGATGTGTTTCCTGAGGATTTGCAAGAGGGAGGGTCGGTAAATCCGCCCACTACCAGTGGAAGAACGAGCAGGAAACTACGACAAATTCTGAAAGATGCAGAGGACTTTGTCGGAGTCCCCCGAAATGAGAAGAGACAGCGTAAGCAGCCTGAAAGGTATAAAGCCTTTGTTGCTCAAGTCGGAGAACCTTCCAGTTTTCGAGAAGCAACTCAACACCAGGTGTGGGTAGATGCAATGGTGGAAGAGTATAGTTCCATCATGACGAATGATGTCTGGGAAGTGGTCCCTAGACCTCAGGAGAGATCAGTTGTAGGATCAAGGTCGATCTACAAGGTCAAGTATGCTGCAGATGACAGCATCGAGAAATTTAAAGCCAGGTTTGTGGCTAAGGGGTATGCTCAGAAGGAAGGGATCGATTATGAAGAAATCTTCGCCCTAGTAGCCAGATACACCTCCATCAGATCCGTGATATCCCTTGCTGCGCAAATGGAATGGGAAATTCACCAGATATACGTCAAGACAACATTCTTGAATGGGGTGATAGAGGAAGAGGTGTATATTGAACAACCAGAAGGCTTCGAGACGCATGATAAAAAAACTCATGTGTGTAGACTAAGAAAGCATTGTGTGGACTGAAGCAAGCTCCTAGAGCCTGGTATGGTCGAATTGACAGCTACTTGCAGAAATGGGATTCGTCAAGAGTGACGTAGATCCCAATCTCTACTATCTAAGAGTAGGGAGTGAGCCTCTGATATTAGTGTTATATGTAGATGATCTATTATTGACAGGCTCATCAAGGCTCATCATAGACTGCAAGAAGAATTTGGCTGAGGAATTTGACATGAAGGATCTAGGACAGATGCACTATTTTCTGGCGTTGGAAGTTTGGCAGCATAATGGGGAGATCTTTCTTGGTCAAGGAAGATACACTACAAAGATTCTGAAGAGATGATGGAAAATTGTAGGCCCATGACGACTTCAATGATCACCAACTGGAAGAAAATCGACATGTTCGAAGACGATGAGGCTGATCCTACGTTATATAGGCAGCGCATAGGATCATTGATGTATCTGGTAAACACAAGGCCAGACATCTGTTATGCTGTAAATACCCTTAGTCAGTTCATGGTAGAACCGAAGAGGGCTCATTAGGAAGCAACCAAGCATGTTCTAAGGTACCTTCAAGGAACAATCGAGTTTGGATTTCACCCGTAGCAGTGATGTCAGACTGAGTGGTTTCTCCGACGCAGATTAGGCTGGGAGTTCAGTAGATCGGAAGAGTACTAGTGGGTATTGTTTCAGTCTAGGATCAAGAATGACTTCCTGGTGCAGCAGGAAACAAAAGTCTGAAGCACTGAGCTCAGCAGAGGCAGAATATATGGCAGCTAGCACAACTTCGTGTGAGGCCATATGGCTTCGAAAACTGCTAGTGAACCTACTTAAGGAGAATATGGAAGCGACCAATATTTTATGCAATAATCAGAGTTGCATCAAGCTCTCTGAAAATCCTGTGTTTCATGATCAGTCGAAGCATATTGACATTTGATGTCACTTCATTAGGGACTGTGTACAACGTGGAGCTGTTCAGTTACAGTACACTCCAACAGGAGAACACATGGTAGACATTCTCACAAAAGCTCTGGGGAAGACTAAGTCTGTCTACTTCAGAGAGAAGATGAGGATGATCAAGAATCCATTCCATTAGCAAGAATGGATAGGATCCGTATTCAGAGGGAGATGTAGTACAGATGCAGCAGTGACAATGGCAGTGTCAAAGGCAACAGTACAAAGGGTAGCAACGCAACAGATGAGGGGCAACATGCAGAGATCAATAACGCAGAGGGTGCTTCAAAAAAACGCAGCATGCAACAGGCATATTGTTGGAACACTTTCCTCGCTAAGAGGGAGTGTTGATTTTTGTAGCATCAGAAAGTATTCCAAGTCTCAAACTTTGCGAGGCTTGGACATCGGCATTCCAAAGAATCCAAAATTTGTTTGTGGAAATTCCACTCGGTTCATGACTTATTAAAATAATTAATTATTTTAATGGAGACCCTAAGTCTAAATTTAGGGAAATGAAATAATTAAAGGGTATTAATAAGTCAGAGTGTGAATCTTCTAGAAAACAAAGATCAAGTCAAGTTTTAATCTTGGCCATTGATTAAACTTCTAATTTGGGCTGTTGATTCACCAACGAGAAGATGATAAAAGAAGACTTGTGGGTCATTTGGAAAACAAGTTGGACATACACTCAGTACCCGAAGGAGATCAATTCTGAAGTAAGAGAATTCGATCTCAGTGGGAGAGTTGCAGGGCAGAGATTTGCAGAATCAGAACGAGGAGGGAGTCAGCAAGTGATCAAGGTTAGGGACAGAGGGACGCAGTGGGTCACAGAAGGTAGCTCTAGGCTGCAGCGTAGTGAACCCACGCAGACCCTACACAGACTTATGTATTCGAGCGCAGGGACTGCGCAGATAAACACGTAGACAAGCCTAGGAGATAGCAGAGGCTGTTCAGGATGTCAAATATTTGTTGAGAGGAGCCGTGAATCCAGTCTCAGGTGTTTTAGATTTGATTTCCCAATATTATTCCTTGTAAAGAAATCATTTGCTGAAGAATTTAATAAAACCCTCATCTGCTGCACGGTTTTCCCGCATTGGGTTTTTCCAGGGACAATTGTCCAAAAATAACTGTGTTCATGTGATTGATTCTTATGCTTATGTCCTTTACTGTTTACTTCTCTGCATATATATTTGTGAATGTTGCAGTAGTATTTATTTCAATATTTTCCAGAAGATTTCTGAAAATAACTTATTCAAATAATAAGTAGGAAGAATAAATCTATCACTGCAACTATATAGTTTTCAGATTGAAAAATTCACAGTTCCTAGGGTCCATGAGTACCCCCCACATCATTAAGGAACCCATGCATGTACCAACCCCTAGTGGGAAATAAATTGCCCCACCTAAAGGGGGTAATAACTGCTTTATATCATTCACAAGATGCTCTGATTTCTTGGAGCCCCAAGCAATAATACAAAGAAAAAAATCAAGAAAAGTAAAAAGGAAAATAAAGGGGTGGAAAACCAAAGGTTGGGGTAACTCATGTTTCCATGATTGCTCCTTCCTACATCTATATACGTAATATGTGGACATCCCTCATCATTGCTATCCTTGTACCCATGGCATTTGGCCTTGAGATCTCTGTATCCCCATCCATTTCATCATCGTTCATATGCCACCTATTAATTGAAGGATGTACCAGGGACCTGTCCTTCCCCTTAGGGGCTGGGAACACCTAATGGGGTTGTTTATTAACCACTCCTACCTAGGGAGATATTACTATTACAACATTAAAACCCCAAATTTGGAAGAGAAGCCCCATATGAAGTCTTAGGTGCCCTTGATTAACAAGCTTGGTTCACTTAGATGCACTAATGAATTATTGTACCTAATGATGAGGATGTACCACTGAACATTATATGTGGTTGTTAGGTGGTTTCATAATGTGTTGAGCAACTTAACTGGGGCATAAGTCCAGTAGAGGAGCATATGACACTCTCTGGGTGAAGCATTGAGAGCCATGGGACTCCTATACTTGCAGAGCATCATTACTCCACTCCATGGGAACCTACAACACTACAATAGTCTCCACTTTGCCCCATATTATTCACAAGATGATGCACTTGGACGAGCATGCCCTAGCTGACTTAGCAGTGTACATGTGGTTTGGCAGTTGATTTGAGGCCCAGATGACATTTGTCTCACCCTTTGAGACATGGGATGGCTAGCACCATTCTCTGAGCCCTCAATAATGGAGCGGATTCATGCTATTCTATCACTAGGACACTTATGAGACCCATTTTGTGCCCCAAACACAAAACTGTGGTCCACTTGATGATTTGCATGGATGTTTATGTGAAAATTTCACACTTGAAATCCTACTGCAATATCTGATATTATTTCTCCTACTTATTATTCAGAAATAAGTTATTTACCGAAATCTCTTCAGTAGATATTGAAATAAATTTAATTGCAGTCTTCACGATACAATTACTGAGCAAAATAATAAGGAAATACTAGCACAAAAATGACAGATATTTTTGGACAATTGTCCCCAGAAAAACCCAATGTGGGAAAACCGGTGCAGTAGATGAGAGTTTCTATTATTCTTCAACAATAATCTTCTTGTACAATTTACAATCAGCAGTAATAAAGAGAAAGAGAATTCTCTATGATAACACTGGAGAAATTTGTCACACAATTTCCAGATGAGAAATGACCCCAGAAGGACCCTCCTCGGCCACCTGCGTCACCACTGCGCTGGCTCTGTGTGGGTACTGCGCAGAACTACGTCACCCCTCTTCGCTGTGCCCTTCCTGCCTCTGCACTGTCTCTTCCTGTCACTGCACCCCGGATTGATGTTGAACCCTTTTTGTCTCTCCCCCACCTGCAACTCTCCCTCTGGATCCATTTTCTCTTGCCGAACTTCAGCCACTGAGAAAATTGATTTCCTTGGGAAACTGAGTATCTGCACTGGTGTGTTTTCCCAATGACCCTCAAGCTTTCTTAAATAATCAAGTCAGAATGATCTCAGCCATCACCGCGGGCTACCACTCAAGGCTGCCCGCAGGGTACCGCGTAACTACGTCACCCCTATTCGTTGTGCCCTTCCTGCCTCTGCACTGTCTCTTCTTGTCACTGCACCCCGGATTGATGTTGAACCCTTTTTGTCTCTCCCCCACCTGCAACTCTCCCTCTGGATCCATTTTCTCTTGCCGAACTTCAGCCACTGAGAAAATCGATTTACTTGGGAAACTGAGCATCTGCACTGGTGTGTTTTCCCAATGACCCTCAAGCTTTCTTAAATAATCAAGTCAGAATGATCTCAGCCATTGATTAGCTTCTAATCTGGGCCATTGAATGTCAACGAGAAGATTTTCTTCTAGAAGTTACACCCACAGTTTAGATTAATACCCATTAATTATTTTAATTTCCTAAGTTTAGACTTAAGGTCACATTAAAAATAAATAATTTATCAAATAAAACTGTCTCCGGGTGGAATTTCCCAAAACGATTTATGGGTTATCTGGAATACATGTGTTTAAGCCTCTCCACAAACTTTAAGACTTAGAGCACATCTAATGCTACCACAAATCAACACTCCGTCTTAGCGAGGAATGTGCTCTAGCAATACACGCTGCTGCATACTACTCTGACTCTGAAGCATCTCTCTCTGCACCGTTGATGTCCGACAAGCTGTCCACCAACCACTGCGTTGCTACTGCAACTGTATTGTGATGATTTTTGTAGCATCAGATAGTGCTCTAAGTCTCAAATTTGGTGGAGAGGCTTAGACACTTGTATTCCAAAGTACCCAGAAACCGTTTGTGGAAATTCCACTCGGTTCATGTTTTATTAAAATAATTAATTATTTTAATGGGGACCCTAAGTTTAAACTTAGGGAAATTAAATAATTAAAGGGTATTAATAAAACAAAATGTGAATCTTCTAGAGAACAAAGATCAAGTCACGTTTTAATCTTAGCAATCGATTAGACATCTAATCTGGGCCGTTGATATGTCAACGAGAAGACTATAAAGGAATGCTTGAGGGTCATTTGGAAAATACACCGAAGCAAATACTCAGTTGCCCAAGAAGATCGATTTTCTCACTAGCTGAAGTTCGGCACGAGAAATCGATTCAGAGGGAGAGTTGCAGGGTGGAGAGAGAGAGGGATCGGCAAGGGCTAAGGATACAGATCTTGACAGAGAGAAGCAGCACAGAGGAAGGACTGCGTAGAGGCAATGACGCAGTAGAAGTGACAGCACAGGGTTTGTGACGCTGGAACTGCATAATCACTGCGCAACGGCTGACACAGTGAGACGCAGAGGCTCTCCGGGGTCGGAAAATCACTGGGAAGTAAGTGAGGAACTCAGTTGTAAATTTCTCAGTATTTGCTTTCTGCTCTACTGGTCATTCTCTGTACAAGAGATTTTTGCTAAAGAATAAATAAAACCCTCAACCGCTGCACTAGTTTTCCCACATTGGGTTTTTCCGAGGAAAATTGTCCAAAAACAATTGTGTCATTGATGTGCTTGTATTACCTTATGTTTTGCTCAACATCTTATTTGTGATACTTGCAGTTGTATTTATTTCATTATTTACTAAAGTAATTTCTGTAAATAACTTGTTACTCGATACTAAGTAGGAGAAGTAATATCAGAAACTGCAGTAGAATTTCATTTTAGAAATTTTCACATGGTATTAGGGCTAGATCGGGCAAAGGCACAAAATAATTTGCGTTGAAGGGAAGCCGAGGTGCTGTAGCTTAAACAACAAATCAAATCCCAGAAGGGTGACAGTTTTCTGCAGCACTGCTAGAGAAGGAAGAAGCACGATGGAAGATCATGACATCTTAGAATTATCTTGCAGGTTGGAAGAGGAATGTGCTTGCTTATCTACTTCAGCATCAGCTGATGATTGGTACATTGATAGTGGGGCCTCAACAGATATGACTAGGGTTTGAGAATATTTCTAGAGTTATCAAGAAGAAAGGATGAACTTCGAGATTTCTACGGGAAACAAAACAAAGTGTACCCCAGTAGGAAGAGGGACCATAGTATTTCAGACAGAAGCAGGAGATAATCTCCAGGCCACAAATGTACTGCATGTGCCAGGATTGGGAATGAATCTACTTTCAATGTCCCAGTTACAGGACAAGGGATATGATGTATACTTCATTGGAAGAAAAGTATACGTCAAGCATCCAGGCTGGAAGAAGAAGGCTCAGATTGGAACTCGAAGCAACAAGCTTTACATGTTGCAACTTGAGTCTCCAATGGCACTGATAGGCAACGATCTCACTAGAGGAAAATATTTGAATGAGCTATCGCATAGACGAATGGGGCATCTTCACCATGGAGCTCTGAGAATGCTCAGAGAAACTGTTTCAGGGCTTCAGTCTTGAGTACCACACATGATGACGTGTGCAGAGGATGCGCACTAGGGAAGTACGCGAAAGCAGCATATTCTAGAAGCAACAAGAGGGCTCCAAGTGTATTAAGTCTAAATTATAATACACTCAGATATCTGCGGACCAATGTCTACTAGAGCTCTTAGTGGTGGCGAATACTTTGTCACCTTCATTGATGACCACTCCAGGAAGACTTGGATCTACTTCTTGAAGACCAAGGATGAGGTCTTTGATAGGTTTAGAGATTTCAAAGCTCTAGTTGAGAACCTAATAGGGAAGAGAATAAAAATTTTGCGCTCAGATAATGGTGGAGAGTACACAGACAAGAAATTCACAGATTTCTACACAAGAGAGGGCATGATCTAAAATGACTGTATTAGTTTTGTTGTGCTAAGTGTATTTTCAGTTTAAAAACATGTGCATAATCAGTTTGTTAGTTTGCATAAGGATTGAGGTATTTGTCAATGAATTGTAGATGATTTTTTAGTGAATTAGAAGCTTAAAACAAGCTTAAATAACACTGAACAGCAGTGTAAAACAGAGAAAAAAGTCACCACATGAAATTTACACAGCAAGCATGATGAAGCAGTTCACCCCTCCTGGGCTACATCTGCTGGTCCAGCTCCCAATGGCATGTCCATCTTTCATTATGCTCAAAATTTTGCTAATACATGTAGTTACTGTGCTCTAATGATTGTTTTCTCTGCACCAATGGCTCCAGAATGCTCCAATTAGTCAAAAATGACTCTTCATTCACTCAGAATGGGCGAAAATTGAGTCTCCTACTCTTTTGCCCAGTTTCACCTAGAAAAGCTCCACTAAAAGTGGAGAACTCCACTTAACTAGAGTTAAAATAGCAATTTCGCCAACTAAGGCACGCCCTCCAAATATTCCGCCGAATCTGACTGTAGCATTTAAAGTTAGTGGTTGGGGTGGCCACATGCCAACCACAAATCCTGCGGTTATGGTGGTGTTTAGCGGAACCCGAGGCATAAACTGCGGTTGCAAAGGTCGGAACTGTGGGTTGAATGTCGTGGGTTAGCGCTGACCGCAGAGTTTGGTTGGCATTTAACATATGCCATGTGACAATTGCAATGTGGAACCGCTGGCGGGTTAGGACAGCCGGCGGTTCCCAACCCCCAACCTCATTTGCAACACATAATAAATATAAACCGCAAACACTATGGTTAAGAAACAATGTGTAGTGCGGTTGGTAAGACTTCTGCGTGCCCGGCGGGAGGTCTCGAGGTCGAGCCTTGCGGACCCAACTTAATTTTACAGTGTAGTTTTGGGGACACGTGGCGGCCTCAGGGCCAGCCACGTGGCGCCCTTTAATTGGCCCCTCCAAACTCATTCAACCAATATAATCCTGACACTTGTCAAACCACGATTGGTTCTGAGGAAGGAATATTCCTCGAAATATTCCCTTTTTGCTGACTGTGCATCCTTTTTTGCTGACTGTGCATCCCAAGTCAAACTTGGTCAAACTGTCACAATTTTACCTGTTTGGCATTTCGATCAAAACACGATATCTTCCTCATACGACATCGGTTTTTCGAACCGTTCACGGCACCGGAATCAGAAAGACGAGATCTACGCAACCATTCTGGTTTCAACCCAATCCTGTAACTTTGAATTTTGAGCAAAATTTATGAACTCCTGCTCAGGGCATCAAGAGAGAATGGAAAACTTCGTATAATCCATAGTAGAATGGGGTTCCAGATCGAAAGAACAGAACCATTGTTGGGGTAGTGAAATCCATGTTGTATGGTCAAGATATGCCGAGATTGTTATGGGCTGAAGCATGCAACACAACTATATATATCCAGAATAGGACTCCACATAAGGCTTTAGGCAAGACTACTCCCAAGAGTGTCTTCGTAGGGAAGAAGCCAGAAGTGAGTCATTTCTGGATATTTGCAAGTGTAGCATACTGTCATATTCCAGATGAAAAAAGTAGCAAGCTAGATTAGACTGCAGAGAAGGGGTACCTTGTAGAATACAATGAGACCTCGAAGGAATACGGGATCTACATTCTTGGGAGCAAGAATATTGTAGTTAGAAGGGATGCAAATTTCATGGAAGGCAGAGCTTTCAGGAAATCCTAAGAGATGCCTCCTGGAGAGAGGTCAGAGGATGTTCCTCTTGTACAATAGCAGAAGGGAGTTGAACCAGTAGGCAGACAGACATCTGGATCAAGCACCAGTATTTCTGCAGGTGGGGAAGATTCAGATGATTCGCAGCAGTTGACTTGATGTCGATGTGCTTCGACCAATCATGAAAACAAGATTCTCAGAGACCTTAATGCCTTTCATTATCACATAGGATGTTGGTCGTCTCCATCTTCCTTCCGAAAATATTCACTAGTAGTTTCCTTAGCCATATGGCCTCACACGAAGTTGTGCTAGCTTCCATATATTCAACTTTAGTCGAGCTCAGTGCTACGAAATTCTGCTTCCTACTGCACTAGGAGGTCATTCCTGATCCAATATTGAAATAGTATCCTGAGGTACTTTTTTGACCTACCAAACTTCCAGCCCAATCTTCTTCTATGAATCCACTCAATCTGATATCATCGCCTTAGATGTATTTTAATCCATAATTGACTGTTACTCGCACATATCGGAGAATGTGCTTAGCAGCTTCCCAGTGCGCCCTCTTTGGTTCTACCATGAACTGATTGAGGGAATTGACAACGTAGCAAATTCCCGGCCGCCTAGTGTTGACCAGATACATGAGATATCCTATGAGCTGCATGTATAAGGTGGGGTCCAATTCTTTATCTTCAGATGCATCAATTTTCTTCCAATTGGTAATCATTCGAGTAGCCATGGGTCTACAGTCCTGCATCTTGAATCTCTTTAGAATTTCTGTAGCATATCTCCGTTGCCCAAGGAAGATTTCTCCCATCTTCTGCCAAAATTCCAATCCTAAAAAATAGTGCATCAGCCCCAAATCCTTCATGTCGAATTCTTCTGCTAGATTCTTCTTGCAGTCCTTGATGAGCCTAGATGATCTTGTCAAAAAAAAATCATCTACATACAAAACCAAAATCATAGGCTCATTCTCTACTGTGAGATAATAGAGATTGGGATCAACGTCACTCTTGACAAATCCCATCTTCTGCAAGTAACCATCAATTCTGTTAAACACACACATGCTGTATGAGAAGATAAAACACACAAATGGGAAAGATAGGCATTCGTTGCATATTATTCACCATAGATGTACATTTATAATACAATGGTGTGACTCTTGGATTCATCTTCCAAGGTCACTTGGACTCCTTGTGACTCTTCGCCTTCCACACCTACCCATAGAGGATTAGGTGTTCAACATTCCCCCCTTAATCCGAAGGGGTATGTGTGAGTCCAAGAAGAGAGTTGTAATACAAATTTGCAAAATGTGCATGGCAGCACTTAAGCTGAATCAGCTCTCTGAAATGTTGACAAAAAGAGGTGGTTTAAGGATGACCACCAACACTGGAACGCAACGCTTATTGTAGTTCCCGGAACTCTTCCAAAACTGGCAAGACGTTGAGGGCTTCTGCTAGAGGAAGTGTCCCTCATATTTGAAAAGGGAGACCTTCAACCTAAAAGAAGGGAAGTCTACAACCTGTGATGGTTTAAGGATGACCACCAACACTAGAATTCTTAATGCATTTCCTGGAACTCTTCCAAAGCTGGCAAGAAGCTGAAGTCTTCTACTAGAGGAAGTGTTTTGAAAGAGGAAGAATATCAACCTCACATAGATGGTTTAAGGCTGTCCACCAACCAAAGGCATGCTCATGGGCATCCATGTCTCTGGCTACAACTCTGAATCTGGAATGAGAGATTGATCCGGATTTTATGCAGGAACGCAACAGAATACAGATATAACCATAGATACAGAGATGCAGCGGAAATAATGCTTCAATTTATTAATAAAATAATGACTGCAATAAGCTTACAAACATAATGGAAACAAGCTAGGGCGCTGGTAGCGTATCTCTGAGAAGAGATGTAGCGTACGCAGGCCTCTAAACTGTGTTACATTGAGGCTCGCAGGCCTATTACAGACATAATGGAAATAAAAGAGCTATGGTACTGGCAGTGTATCCCTGAGAAGAGATGTGGCGGCTACCAGCCCTTGAACTGTGTTACAATGCAGACATGATGGAGATGTGGCGAGCTAGGGCACCGGTAGCGCTTATCTCTGAGAAGAGATGTATCGGCTCCCAGCCCCCTGAACTGTCTTACAATGAGGCTCGAGGGCCTATTTATTGTTGAGAAACAATGTAGAATCCGAAACGTCCAAAACCCTAACCGTAGGAGATGAAGCGCCAAAACCGTGGGCCCCGTTTGGGTAAATTGGTGGTTCAACTTCCCGGGGACGTAACTTTGGCATCCGATCTCCGTTTGACGCGCTCAATAGCTCGTTAGAAAGATCTGTCCGAGGAGTACAACTTTTGAACGAGCAACATCGGTCCATGGACCCATGTTGCTCTCCGTTTTCCCAAAAAACGTCGTTTAGGGCCTCAAAACGGCTCCGGAAGTTTAAGACCCGAAAAACTGCTAAAAATAGTAAGTTGTGCCAAAACTTACAAACTAAAATAACTGATGGTGGGGGTTCAAATGGACTCGATGGGTGGCCACCAATATCCACCTCGATTATTAATGCCCCAAAACGGCTCCGGGTGTGCAGGACCCGAAAACCTGCTATAAATAGTAAGCTGTGCTGAAGCTGAAAAACTGAAAGAATTGATGCTGCGGGTCCAAATGGAATAGGTGGGAGGCCACCGATATCCACCTGGATCAGAGATTGTGGCTTAGGCTCGCTTGAATTGCTGTGTCTCTGGCTACAACTCTGAATATGGAATGAGAGATTGTGGCTCAGGCTCGCTTGATGTGGCGTCGAAGCTTGTAGATGACCACCATTTTCCCCCCTGTCAAGTACTCGGTGAGATGATGGCGAAAACTCAACTGCAAGATTGTTCAATATTCTAGAACAAGTTCTGACATGTGACTTAAACATCTTCTTGGCTGTTGATGCCCATTGCCAAGAAGCGATCCATCCAAGATAAATCTTTGTTCTTGCAGGAGGCTTGTTTCTAAAGCATTTGTGTGAAGAATGAGTGTGCCGACCACAATGCTTGCATGGGTGAAGATCGAAATAGTGATCTTTCATATGGCCAATGTGATCACAGTGTTGGCATTTTACAATTTGTTGTTGTTGCTGTGGAAGAGGAGCAGGATCTGGAACAGCTGCAGGTGAACTGTCATAAAGAAATCTGGCACTCTGAAATTTGATGGGCTTGGAGTAGTCAGGAATATGAAAGGACAACTCCTTGTCATATCCAAGACCTGTTCTATGCTTGTTATGGACAAGTTCTTCCCAAGGTCTGATGATGGGCTTGGGAAGTGCAGACTGAACTGCTTCATTTGCATGTAAATCTGCTCTTATACAAGGAACTGAATGTGAATCGACTGCAACTTTATATTCTTGCTGCTGATGGGAGTCCCTCTCAATTTTCTGAATAGAAACAGGTTCAGAATGATGACTCTTTTGCTGAAGTTCATCTTGTTGGAGCTGAGACTCCAACTGCAAAAACTCAAATCTTGTCTTGTGCATCTTGCAAGCAAGTTTGAATATTAAAAAGAATGTTCTTGCTCATTTTTACCATATCATGAACAGTGGAATGAATGAGGTTATGCAACAACTCTAATGCATCATTGATTTTAGCCATTTTTCTCAACAACTCAAATTCAACAAAAAAATATTCACAAGCTTGGATGCTTCACTATCGATGAGCAGATGGTCTTGAGCTTGCTATATTACCTCACAATAAAGACGAAGGAAAATTCCAAAAAAATCTTTGTGGCAAAACTGAGTGAATTTATGATGCCACTGCTATTTTGAAAATGATGACCAATTTCCAACATTTGCCTTCACATGTCAATATCTTTCAAAGAGTCACCCTTCTATACATGCCACAAATCTTGGTCATGTTTTTATAATAGAAAAACATACAACAAAAACTTCACTTTTCACTATATAGAAAATCCATTTATTCATATACCATCTCCCCTCTCTCTTCTTCTTCTTCTCTCTTCTTCTGCTTTTTTTTTTTCTGTTGGAAAGAAAAAAAAAATTGGGAGAAAAAACAGAGGTATTATTTGGGGGAGGTGTTTTTTTGGGGAAGCTATTTTCTGGGGGAGGTGATTACTGGGAGAGGCCAAACTGTAAAAAAAATTAAAATTATATCATGGCCAAATTAAAAAGGGGAACGCAGAATCTATGTGGGAGGGCCAAGCAGCCGTGAGAGGGGAGGGGAGGGTCGAGCGAGGGGGGGAGTGGCTGTGAGAGGGGTCAGGGGTCGTGAGGGGGGGAGTGGCTGTGAGGGGTGAGGGGTGGCTGTGAGGGGTGAGGGGGCGGGGGAGGTAGTGCAGTGAGAGGGCGGGTCGTGAGGGGAGGGGAGGAGCGGGCCTAAGAGGGGTGTGGGAGAGTATGGAAGGGGGCGGAGAGGAGTAAGGGGGCGGGAAAGGGAGGAGAGGTGACGGAGTGGGTGGGTGAGTGGGAGAGCGAGGCTGTGGGAGAGGGGGGATAGTGAGAGCGAGGATGAGGGAAGCGGTGAGGGGGCGGGAAAGGGAGAAGAGCGGGTGGGGAAGGCCAAGAGGTCGTGAGTGAGTGAGGGGGATGGGAGTGTGAGCTGAGAGCTGTAGCGAGGGCTGAGTGGATGTTGTGAGGGGGATGGGAGAGCGGGTGAGCGAGGTTGGGAGTGGGCAGCGCTGTGGTGAGTAGGTGGGGAGGGCCGAGAGCTGTGAGAGCAGAGAGCGACTGTGAGGGGAGGGCATTGTGAGGTGAGGGACTGTACAGCGAATGGGAATGAGTGAAAAATTTAAAAATTGTACGGTAAATTTAATTGTGCTCAGAATTTGAGCAGAAATTGCACATTAGCAGAGATTGCACAGTGGTGTGCAAAAAACAATACGTAGAATGTGGATGAAAAAATTGCAGAATTTGCAGTAAAAAAACTCAGAATTTTCCAGAATTGCAGAATGGCAGGAGCAGTAAAACAAAATGCTAGGAGCAGTAAAAAATTGAACGCAGCAGGGAGCAGTGAGAAAACCTGCAGACTTTAAAATGTACAGACTTTCAAATTCAGGAATATGGCAGTACACAACGCTGCTCTTCGCAAAAATAATTTCTGAACGTTGCAAAAATGATTTCTGAATGTTGCAAAGGATTTCTGAATGCTGCAAAAATGCACAGGATTTTTGCTGAATGCAACAAAATAATTTCTGAATGCTGCAAAAATGCACAGGATTTTTGCAGGTTTACACAGGCCACAAAAACAAGTGGCTCACTCAAGATTGAGCTGGTTATAAACGTATCAGCTCCGATACCATGTTAAACACACACATGGTGTATGAGAAGATAAAACACAAATGGGAAAGATAGGCATTCGTTGCATATTATTCACCATAGATGTACATTTATAATACAATGGTGTGACTCTTGGATTCATCTTCCAAGGTCACTTGGACTCCTTGTGACCCTTCGCCTTCCACACCTATCCATAGAGGATTAAGTGTTCAACAAATTTGACCATACCATGCTCTAGGTACCTGTTTAAGCCCATACAAGGCTTTCTTCAACCTGCATACATGAGTTTTCTTCTTGTGTTTTGAAGCCTTCTGGTTGTTCGATGTAAACCTCTTCTTCTATCACCCCGTTCAAAAATGCAGTCTTGACATCCATCTAGTGAATCTCCCATCCCATCTGCACTGGAAGGGATATAATGAATCTAACATAGCTATATCTCGCTACATGGGCGAAGGTTTCTACGTAGTCTATCCCTTCCTTCTGAGCATATCCCTTAGCCATGAAGCTGGCCTTGTCCTTCTCTACACTGCCATCTGCAACATATTTGATCTTGTAGATCCACCTAGAACCTACAATTGATCTGTTCTATGGTCTGGCTACGACTTCCCAGACATCATTAGTCATGATAGAGCTGTACTCCTCTACCATATCATCCACCCAAACTTGATGTTGTTCGGCCTCCTAAAAGCTAGAGGGTTTTTCAACTTGTGCAACCAATGCTTGGTATCTGTTAGGATGTCTACGCTGTCTTTTCTCGGTTATAGGAGTCCCAACAAACTCCTTTGCATCCCTCAGCGTCTGTCGTACTTCTCTGTTAATTCCGACACTAGTGGTGGGTGGCTCAATCACTTCTTCTTCCAACTGTCCCATCTGCTGTGGGCTACCTGGATTTTCTTCTCCTAAAGAAATGCTGGTACTGGTCACAGTACTTGACCTTGATGGTTGTCCATCTGCTGGATCTTCTCCATGCTGCTGCTGTACAACAGGAACATCCTCTGATCTCTCTCTAGGAGGAATCTCTTGTGATTTCCTAAAAGCTCTTTCTTCCATGAACTTTGCATCCCTTCTGACTACAATTTTCTTGCTCGCAGGAATGTAGATTCTGTATGCCTTCGAGGTCTCGTTGTATCCACACTTCCAAATATCCGGAAATGACTCACTTTTGGCTTCTTTCCATCATAGTATTAAAAACCAGAACCGGTGACCGGACCGGTGGACCTAATGAACCAGGTTTCTAACCGGTACTGGTTAGATCTAAATGAATCGGTTTTAAAAAAAATACATTAAATATTAATTTTTAATTAAAAAAAACTATTTTTAAGATTTGCAACCATGATACCAAGCCAATAGAGACAAAATATGCAAAGATTTCTCATTTATATACCATGTAAACATGAATATATCAAAATGGCACTGAGTGCAATACATATCATCGAAAAAATACATAAGCAATGAGGCTCCAAATGGCCTATAAAGTCCAAAAACAATGCTACAAGCTATGAGGCCATTGGCCTAGTATAAGACTACAAGTCTAGAATCTAGACTCTACAATGTATACATGATCAATCATCAAATTCATCACCACTACTAGACACAGGATGAACATCAAGAGTTGCATAGACGTCATCTGGATCAGAGTCTGAGGATGCCTCAGCCTCATCTGCAACCTCAATACCACTGCCACCAATAACAATAGAAGTGGACCTAATGGAAGCACGAGTTACTTGAGTTGCATGAGTAGTTCCTTCCATTGGTTGTTTTCCTTTCCTTGATGCATCTACCAATCCTGGGTCTTATGGTGCCACCAAATCTGCTTCATCCCCTGCTAATGCTGCATCAATATCAAAATCAGCCTCAAACACTAGATCTTCAATCTCTTCCACCCATTCTGATGTTGGATCAATATCGTCCAACACAATGGGATCTAGATCAGGTGTTTTATTCATCATTTGGTTCCACCGCAAGCAAAGGTTGTATTGCACGAACACAAGGTCATTTAACTGTTTCTGTTCCAAACGGTTTCTCTTCTTTGTGTGTATGTCTCAAAAACAGACCAATTGCACTCACAACCTGAAGCACTGCAAGTTTGGCTGAGGACTCTAATTGCAAACTTTTGCAATTGAGGACATTGGCTGCCAAATGACTCCCACCAATGTGTTGCAAATAAAAAGACATTAATTAGTAACATAGTTCATTTCATTACTTATTTACAAACAATTTAACTTGAAAAGAAAAACAAATTGGAATTGCTTAACTGGTTGATCCACATCTCTTAACATTTTTGCCAAGGTTTTTCCAAAGGTACCAACTGCCATACTGAAAAGAGTAAGTTGTTTATGTATTTCCAACTGGTCTGCATGGATAGGGACCATGTGCTCCAAGCAATCAATCAATCCAGCTCTGACCTCCCCATCCTGCAGATCTCCTAGCCGAGCTTTATAATGATACTTTGGGTTCAAAAAATACCCAGCTGCATGTATAGGACAATGGAGTTGATTGTTCCATTTGTTATCAATGATCTCCCATATATGGCCATATTTAGCTAACCTGTCCTTATAAACTGCCCGTATCTGCTCCTTTGCCTGATCCATAGCCTCATAAATGTATCCCATTGACAACTTTTCCCCATCCACCATCCTTAGCACCTTAACAAGGGGATCAATAATTTTTACAAGCTCTGTAGACCTTTTCCAAAAATAATTGTCAAAGACTTTCTTTTTGGTGTCCTTGCCATCTTGTCTACGAGCCCACCGAGATTCAGTCCAATCATTAGAAGAAAACATTTTTCTGCAGGTTTTTCTGTTGAGAATTGAGACGCTGCAACGTGAGGAAGTGAGTTGCAAATCTCATAATTGCAAGCCTAACAAGCTCTTTGCCCCTAGTGTTTTTCCTCATTAGGCTCAATACCCATGAGTGGTTGTAAATGTATTTTGTAATGCACTTGGCATGCTCTACAATGTTTTTTACCCACTCCACTTTGCCTATGTCCTCAAGCATGAGGTTTATGCAATGTGCAGCACATGGAGTCCAAAATATGGTCCTATGTTTGGACTCAAGCATCTTTCCAGCAAGAACATAGTTTGAGACATTATTTGCAATGACTTGCACAACATTCTGCTCCCCCACTTCCTGAATAATTTCATCCAAAAGCTCAAATAGAAGGGTTGCATCCTTCACCTTATCAGATGCATCGACTAATCTCAAAAAGATTGTTCCTTGAGGGCAAGAAACAAGGAAATTAATGATAGTGCGGTTCTTTCCATCAATCCATCCATTTGACATGATGGAAAAACCTGTTTTGATCCATGAATCTCTATACTCAACCAAATACTCATCAATAGAAATCTCTTTTTACAAATGAGATCCCCTCAAGTCATGCACACTAGGGCCTTTGAAGCCATTTTCTACAGCTATAACAGAGTCCCACATAGCTTGGTAATAAGGTGAGCGAGCAACATTAAATGGGATATCTGCATCAGACCACCATCTAGCAATGCACTGATAAGAAGTTTCTTTGCATTGTTTTTTCCAATGTTGATCCAAAGTGGGTTGACGACTTGGCTTGGAGGAAGTGGCTGTGGAATTAGTGGTGGATGAGAAATAACTCTGTATGTTGGGTCTCTTTGTTGGTTTTGAACTTTTGATTTTTGGCCAAGAGGAGGAACATAGTGAAAGGGGTCATTGGTGGAAGGGATAGAAGTGGAGTCTTGAATCTCATAATCATCATACCCACTCTCTTTCATGGCTTCTATCAACTCCCTCTTCCTTGCAATTTCATCTTGGATGGCCTTCTCCCTAGCCTTAATCTCCTCAAACTTTTCAAACTTGGCAAGGTGTTCTGCCATAACAGGACCTATCACTTCATTAGGTGCATCACATGGCTTTACTTGGCCTCTTATCCCAACCAAGTGTTGTTTCAATCTAAGAATACTCCCACCTCCAATAGATTTTTCACAAAATTTTCATATCATTTTTCCATCAACCACATCACAATGGGCCCATGCACTATCCTTGACTTTTGGAGCCATCTTGACTTGAAATAATTAAGATTTGCAAAGAAATTTGCCATTTAAAAAAAATTGCAGCTAAGATAAATGGAAAACCAAGGCTAAATTTAGGAAAAAAAATGCACATTGAAACCTACAAAATTTGATGGCATAGGACTAGAGATTTGATAGCAATAGCATAGCTGAACACATAAAAAAAATTAATACATGGACAACAGTGAAATGAGGGATTTTTCAAGTGAAAATCCTTACTTGGAAATGCAAACTAGCTTCCTTAGCCTCATCTTGAAGATTCCAACTCTACTGACAGCTCCAAACTATCTCCAAAATAGCTCCAACTCCAACTCCAAGCCTCCAAGATCACTGCCCTAGCAAAAACTCAACACTCTCCAAGCTCTCAATCAAACTCACAAAAGCTCCAAATGAGATGTGTGAGACAAATGAGAGGCTGTCCTTGCTTATAAAGGATTGGGGAGGGAGTTTTTGGAGGGAAACAACCCTCTTCTTCCCTCCAAAATAATCCTAAACAACTGAAATTTCCGTGCGTGGGTTCCAACTGCGGCTTGGCAGCTAACCGGCCGGTTTTTTCCTAAACCAGTCGGTTTCATCCTTAATCAGCTGGTTAGCACCTGTCAGACTAGAAAAATGGGCGAAGAGGGGTATCTAACCCGGTTTTTTGGCTAGTTTAGCCTGGCTGGCATTCTGACCGACCGGTTTGACTGGTTACCAGTTCAAACCGGCTGGTTTTGAATACTATGCTTTCCAGTGAAGACACTCTTTGTCGTTGTCTTGCCCAAAGCCCTATGCGAAGTCTTGTTCTGGATATACATAGTTGTGTTTCATGCTTTAGCCCATACGAATCTAGGCATATCCAGATCATACAACATGGCTTTTGTCACCCCAAAAATGGTCCTGTTCTTCCGCTCTGCAAACCCCATTCTACTCCAGATTATACGGAGCTGTCCACTCTCTCTTGATGCCTTCTCTAGCACAGAAATATGTGAAGTCCTTGTCTGTGTACTCTCCACCATTATCTGAGCACAAAAATTTTATCTTCTTCCCAATCAGGTTCTCAACCAGAGCTTTAAATTCTCTGAACCGATCAAAAACACCATCCTTGGTCTTTAAGAAGTAAATCCAAGTCTTCTTGGAATGGTCATCAATGAAGGTGTCAAAGTATTCGCCACCACCAAGAACTCTAGTGGACATTGGTCTGTAGATGTCTGAATGTATTAGACCCAATACATTCTTCTCCCTCTTGTTGCTTCTGGAATATGCTACTTTAGCGTACTTCCCTAGTACGCACCCTCTGCACATGCCATCATGCTTGGTGCTTAGGACTGGAACTTCCGTAACAATTTCTCTACGAATTCTAGAGCTCCATGATGTAGATGCCCCATTTGTCTGTGCCATAGCTCATTTAGATCTGTTTTTTCACATAGACTGCTGCCTACCAGTGCCATTAGAGACTCGAGCTGCAACTTGTATAGTCTGTTGCTTTGAGTTCCAATCTGAGCCTTCTTCTTCCAGCTTGGATGCTTGACGTACAAGTTCCGCCCAATGAAGTATATATCATATCCCTTGTCCTGCAAGTAAGACACTGAAAGTAAGTTCATTCCCATTCGAGGCACATGCAGCACATTTGTGGGTCAGAGACTGTCTCCTGCTTCTGTCTGAAATGCTACGGTCCCTTTTCCTACAGGGGTACACTTTGTCTGGTTTCCCATAGTAATTTGGAAGTCCATCTGTTTCTCTTGATAACTGGAGAAATGATCTCTTACTCCAGTCATATGGTTTGAAGCCCTGCTATCAATATACCAATCATCTGATGATGCAAAACTAGATAAACACGCACATTCCCTTTCCAGCCTTGAGGCCAACTTTGAAATAACGTGATCTTCCATCTTCTTCGTGCTTTTCCTTTTCCTAATAGATTCTGTAGAAGGAATGTGTAAGTCCTCAGGAGTACGATTTGCTGCTAGAGCAGCACCACAAGTTCCCTTTAGCGTAGACCCTCCTGCTTTCTTGTCCAACCTTGCTCTGATACCATGTGAAAATTTCACACTTGAAATCCTACTGCAATATCTGATATTATTTCTCCTACTTATTATTCATAAATAAGTTATTTACAGAAATATCTTCAGTAGATATTGAAATAAATTTAGTTATAGTCTTCACCATACAGTTACTAAGCAAAATAATAAGGAAATACTAGCACAAAAATGACACAGATTTTTGGACAATTGTCCCCGAAAAAACCCAATATGGGAAAACCGGTGCAGCAGATGAGGGTTTCTATTATTCCTCAGCAATAATCTTCTTGTAAAATTTACAATCATAAGTAATAAAGAGAATTCTCTATGATAACACTAGAGAAATTTCTCACACAATTTCTAGATGAGAAATGACCCCAGAAGGACCCTCCTCGGTCACCTACGTCACCACTGTATCGGCTCTGCGTGGGTACTGCGCAGAACTACGTCATCCCTCTGCGCTGTGCCCTTCCCGTCTCTCCGCTGTCTCTTCCTGTCACCTGCTCCTGCACCCCGGATTGATGTTGAACCCTCTTTGTCTCTCCTCTACCTGCAACTTGCAGAAATTATATAGAAACCCTATATCAATGGATTCAATCCGATCATGTAATGTACTAAAACAAGATACTGGATATTTGCAGAATATAAAACACGATCGCTCAATCACATGCAAGTAAGAGAAAGGAAATTATCAATCACACAACACAAGATGTATCTGGGGAAAGAACCTGCTCAAAACCCCTCTATCATATATTGTACATAGTCAAAGAATCATGAAACAATACAATGCTTTCTCACATCGAGAAAATCCTGCAGTCTACTGATCGTCTCACCCTGATCTTGCTCAAAACTGACTAGCAATTCTTAGGCAAAATTGACCAACACTTAGCCAATTCTCAGCCCCTGCTTAGCCCAGCCTTGCTCACGCAATCCCTAGGTAATTAATCCCTATTAAATGGGATAATCAACCTTCCTTGACTGCGCAATCCATCATGAGCCTTCCTCTGACTTTATAATTGTGCCCTGGCAATTTGCTAATAATACAACTGATAGTTAACTTTCCTTTAACCTCTGTCTCAACTGGGTTGTCATCAGAATTGACATGCATGCAGCTATTAATAGCGAATCATCAGTTATCTGATTGATCACTACTTGTGAATTAAATCTAATTTGATTCACTTGACCTCTCAGTAGCTCATCACTCAGTTAGAACTAGTTAAACTAATTTTAACTCAATTAATTTGAGTTAACTGATTACACATGCACCAAAATAATGCATTAACTACAACTGGACCCCATAAATAATAGAATCACTCTACATGCCTCACCTTTGACCCTAAACTCAAAATTCTTGAGCTAACTCAGTGTTTCTCTCTTAGTTAACTCATATAAGTTGTTATGAGATGAAATTACAAATTATTTTCCAATTTATTTAGGGGATTAATAAATTAGACACCGATATTTAGTGCTAGTGTGTAACTGAATTCCTCACTCATGTGTCACTGGGATCCCACACAAGTTATGTGGTCAATTTTTATCCTTTCTGGATGCCAATTTCACTGTTTCTTGTTGCAAATTTCAACACTCCCTCTCAACAAGAAAGGAATTCAATCTGTCCCGATCTGGTACCTTTGGAATGTTCTGCATGGAACACTTCTCTAGTTTTGTTTGCACATACAACTCCTGAAACTGAATAGCCTCCGAACAGCTGAATCTGTATAATGCATTTGTCATCAGAGTCTTCTGACTGCTGCTAGCTACTGTACCTGTCTACTGGACTCTCTGCACTTTTGCTGACATCTGCATCTGTGCTCTCTGCACTACTGCCACATCTGTCACTCTTATTTCTGTCTTCCTGACATCTGATTGCATCAATCTAACCGATCCTTCCTACTACTGCTATATTGTGAGCTCCTCGTAGCCAGGTTCGATCCATGAGACACACCATCTCAATGGACCTTGCCCAAATTTATTCTGGGGATTAATTCTTCACATCGCCCCACCTCACACTTGGAGGTATAGCTTCATGTACTCCCTTTGCTTTTCTGGCTCGAAATTTCCCCCTCCTGGAGATCTCTGCTTGAGTGGACTCTTCCACTTGGTCTCCTCTCTGCTTCTCCAATTGTGGCTGCTCCATAACCTTCTGAGGCTGGATGTTGAGAGATAATTTCTCCCCTTCAACCACCAAGTCATTAACCACTGCTTTTCTCCTCAAATCTTTGCATGCATCCTCAACCTCGAAAGCATACATGTTCTTGACTCTTGAACCAATCTGCTTCACCTATCTCGTGGCTATGTGTTTAAGGAAAACTTTTCCTTTTCTAAACATCACCTCATAACCATGGTCTCCAATACCGCTACGGAGACAAGATTCTTCCTTAGGCCTGGAACATACAAAACGTCTGCTAGTTTGAGAGGGGAGCCAGAATCCCTCTAAAAGGTATTTGTACCTATGCCGGTCGCGCTACACCTCCCATCATCTCCAAACTCTATGTTCTGTTAGAGGTCCTTCTCCTCAAAGTCACTGAAGAGATCTCTATTCCCTGTAAAATCAAGCTCAAACTGTGAAGCCAATGCTTCACCCGCTACAAGTGCAGGCTCCTTCTTGCTTACCTTCTTTTGTGGACAATTCGAAGCATAGTGCCCATGCTCGTGACAGTGAAAACATCTGATCGTGGACAAGTCTCTCTTGCCCTCTTGGCCTTGGGAATTCTTTCCCTTGGCTTTCTTTCCTTTTCCGACCAATGCACAATCTTCTTCTTTGTTGGTGCTAGAGGTCCCGTCTATGGTGCTCCGCCTTATCTCTTCTATTACCAAGTTGGACCACAAACGCTCCCAATCTGGTAACTTCTCCCTCCCATTCACAGAGTCTTGGTAACTATGCCAGCTCTTGGGAAGGCCTAGAAGTGCTAGGCTCACCAAGTCATCATCGGCTAAGGTCACACCAACACTTCCAGGCTCATCTCCACATCGAGTGAAGTTCGCCAAGTATGTTGGTACCGTCTCGCCCTCCTCCTTCTTGATCCTTTTGAGCTTTTCCTTCAGTGCCAACTTCCTTTGGTCGCTATTGTTTCGAAACAGATCTGTCAAGACCTTCCACATAGCATATGGAGTCGCCTTCCCATGGAGACTCGAGACAATATGATCTCGAACTCCCTCTAACAAGATCCTTCTCGCCTTTACTACCTTCTTCTGCCATGCATCAAGAAATTGGGCATCTGTGTTGAGATTCAACAAGAAGATTCAGCACCAGGTTGCATTCGACACCTGGTTGCATTAAGCACCCAGACTAGGGTGGGGCCCATGGTGATATTTTTGGGTGCATGTCTATTTTGATTATCCCTTAATTAAGATGGACATTAAACTGTAATCTATTCTCAATGTGGACTTGAATGAGTTAAGTGAAAGTGATAAATTCAGTTAGCTAGTGGATTTCGAGTTAGAGGTTGTTGGCGAGGCATGCAGAGTAATTCTAGTTGTAACAAAGTTTGAAGTGCAGTGGTGCATGAAGTTGGTGCAAGTTGTAAATCAGTTTAACTCAATTAAGTGAGTTAAACTCAGTTGTGCTAGTTGTAACTGAAGATACACTAGTGAGAGATCTAGTGAATTGAATATTAATCAAGATTCAATTCACAATCAGTGATCTCACATAAAACTGAGGATTTACTATTATTAGCTGCATGCATGTCAAATCCGGTGGAGACCCAGTGGAGTTCTAGGTGAAAGGGAAGTTGACTATCAGTTGTAGGATTATTGGCTTGCACACATGCAGACAAACACCTATTGGAGTGCCCATGATACTTTCGCAATCAAGGCACGCAAGAATTCCTATCTTTTAGGGATCTTTACCATCAGGGATTGTGCAAGGCAGGCAGGTTGTCTGGAGGCTGAGAATTGGCTATGTGTTAGTCAGTTTTGCATATGACAGTGTGAGACAATTAGCTGAGTACAGGAGGGCTCTTGTGAGAAGAGTTTTGTATGTAATTGTTTCATGATCCATGCTTAATATACAATAGAAGATAGTGGGTTTTTAGCTGTAAGCTTTCCCTGGGAAATTATCTGTTCTGTGTGTGATTGATCTTTCTTCATGTTCATGTGATTAGCGATTGTGTTTTTAATTCCGCAAAATATTTGTAGAAGCGATTCAGTATTTAACTTTAGTACATTGTTAGATCGGGTGAATCCAAGATATACATGCTTGTTGTATAATTTCTACATGGTATCGGAGCACAGGAAATTGCAGAAGTGAAGCAGGAGCTTAATTTGCAGAAAGACTTTCTTGGTACTACAGCTGATTCAACATCAAAATGGCTTTCAATGGCTTGAGGTTAGAGTATGTACTCGAGGGCAGCTCGAACTACATTGCTTGGAAGGACAGGATGGAGGCAGTACTCGAAGACAATGGGTTGAAAGAATTCAATGACAAAGATATTCCTAAACTCGATGTTGCAGATGCTGCAAATCTTGATGCATGGAAAACGAAAGTGGCAAAGGCGAAGAAGATCCTGTTGGAGGGAGTACGAGACCACATTGTCTCAAGCCTCCATGGGAAAGCCACACCATATGCAATGTGGAAGGCTTTGACGGATCTATTCCAAAGCAGCAGCAACCATAGGAAATTGGCGCTCAAAGATAAACTCAAGAAAAACAAGATGGAAAAGGGCAACACCATTCCAAAATATCTAAGTTTGTCCAATGTCGAGATGAACTGGGGAGCGTTGGAATAACAATTTCTGATGATCATTTGGTGAGCTTGGCTCTCCTAGGACTTCCCAAGAGTTGGCACACTTATCAAGACTCTGTCAATGGAAGAGAAAAATTGCCTAATTGGGAATGACTGTGGTCAGATTTGGTGCAGGAGGAGTTCAGACGTAACACCAGAGATGGACCTTCATCTAAGAATGAGGATGAAGAGGATTGTGCTTTGGCTGCCAAGGTGAGGAAGGGGAAGGGGAAGAAATTCCATTTTAAATCCGAGTCCAAGAATGGCAAGAAGTAGGACATGTCCAAGGTGAAGTGTTTTCACTTTCACGAGCATGGGAATTTTGCTACTAATTGTCCACAAAAGAAGAAGAACAAGAAGGCTGCTGGATCTGTAGCTGGTGAGGCCCTTGCCTCGCAATTTGAGCTTGAATTCTCATTGATCGCATGCATGGTGTCCAGTGCATTGGGATCTGTGTGGTATTTGGATAGGGCGCTTCTTTTCACATGACAGGCGATAAGGAACTTTTCAGTGACTTGGAGGAGAAAGATCTCCAGATGCATATTGAAATGGGCGACAACAGACAGTACAGTGCTACTGGGATTGGTACCATTACCTTATAGAGGGAGTCAGGGAAACCATTTCAATTAAAAGATGTGATGCATGTACCAGGTCTGAAGAAAAATTTGGTCTCAGTCGCAATGTTGGAGGATAGAGGCTATGACGTTGTTTTTAGTGATGGAAAAACTTTCCTGCGACATAAAACAACAGGTCAAGCCACGAGGATAGCGATTCGAATTAAGAATCTCTACAAGCTGGAGGTAGATGGTTGTGCAACAATGATGGGCAAGGCAGATCAAGTGGTGAGCGGGGATAAGGGCGAATTATGGCACAGGCGATTGGGCCATCTTCACCATGGAGCCTTGAAAGTCATGCAGCAAATTTCTACTAGTCTTCCCAGGGGTACACTTGTGCAGTCAGATACATGCAAGGGATGTACTATGGGAAAATATGTAAAGGCCACCTTTCATGAAAAGGAAAACCGAGCTTCGAGGATCCTTGAGAGAGTTCACACAGACGTGTGTGGTCCTTTCTTGGTTGTTTCAACAACAAAACATAAGTACTATGTAATCTTTGTTGATGACTTTTCTCGTAAGTGCTGGATCTTCTTCATGCGGAAGAAAGATCAAACATTCTCTAAGTTCTGTGAGTTTAAGGCACTAGTGGAGAAAGAGTCGAGGAAGCAAGTGAAGGCTCTTAAGAGCGATAATGGTGGAGAATACATCTCTAACGAATTCAAGAACTTTTACAGCAAAGAAGGAATTCAAAGAGAACTCATAGCACCTCATAACCCACAGCAGAATGGGGTTGTGGAGAGGAAGAACAGAACTATTGTGGGTGCAACACAAGCGATGTTGCATGATCAAGGCCTACCTATGCATCTGTGGGCGGAAGCATGCAATACAACAGTACATCTGCAAAACCATTGTCCTCATAGAGTACTTGGCATGAGTACACATGAAGAGCCTTTCACTGGTAAGGAACCTAATGTTTCACACTTTAATATTTTTGGCTCATCTATTTATGTGCATGTGACGAAGGACATCAGGAAGAAGCTGAAACCAACAACTGAGGTTGGGATTTTTGTGGGGTACACTAAAACACCCCATAATTATCATGTGTATTTGCCAAAAAGCAGAATGACTGTTGTGCGACGGGATATCAAATTTGATGAGGAGAAAGCCATGAGGTTGTCCCTTGAGAGGGAGCTGGACTTGCATGCAGAGGAGGAACTGTTGGTTCCCAAGGATGAGTCTCAAGATGTGGATCAACCACATGAGGAGATTCATGGAGTGGAGGAAATCACTCATGCAAAGCCATCCATCAGAAATGGCAGAAGGTGCACCACGAAAGCTGATAGGTTGAGACTTGATGCTGCACAGAATGTAGGAGCCCCTACTTCATAGCGCAGACAAAGACAGTCTCCTGACCGATTTACTGGATACATGGCTCTTATGAGAAAATGTATTGTGACTGAACCATCTTCCTTTTAGGAAGCAGTGCAGCAACCTACTTGGATTGATGCAATGGTGGAGGAGTATGACTCCATTGTCAAGAACAGTGCATGGGAGATAGTCCCAAGACCGGTAGACAAATCAGTGGTTGGATCAAGATGGATCTACAAGGTAAAACAAGCTGCTGATGGGAGTGTGGAGAAATACAAGGCCAGATTTGTGGCCCTGGGATTCTCACAGATCGAGGGGATAGATTATGATGAGACTTTTGTGCCTGTCGCAAGGTACTCTTCCATAAGATCCATCCTTGCACTTTGAGCACAGATGGGCTGGCGCATTCATCAGATGGATGTGAAAACTGCGTTTCTCAATGGGATCATTGAGGAAGAGGTGTACATAGAGCAACCTGAAGGTTTCAAAATATTCAATAGTGAGTCGCATGTGTGCCGACTCAAATGAGCGTTGTATGGGCTGAAGCAAGCACCCCGTGCTTGGTACACTCGGATAGACAACTATTTCATCGGACTAGGCTTCACCAAAAGTGAAGCAGATGTAAACCTGTACCAGATTGTGGTTGAGGGTAAGCTATTGATCATTGTTCTTTATGTTGATGATCTAATTTTGACTGGTGATGGGAAGCTGATACACTCATACAAGGAGAATCTTGCAAGGGAGTTCAAAATGAAGGACATGGGACTCCTTCATTATTTCCTTGGATTGGAAATATGGCAGCGGGATGGTGAATCTTTTGTGTCTCAAGGCAAGTATGCAAAGGAGACATTGGGTAAGTTTAACATGGAGAGCTGCAAACCCATGGATACTCCTCTTCCAGGAAATTGGAGGAAAGAGGATGCTACTTCTGGAGAGGTAGTGGATGCTACTGTCTACCAAAATTTAGTGGGTTCGCTCATGTATCTAGTGAACACAAGACCGAACATTTGTTACACAGTTAACCAGCTGAGTCAAGCTATGGTTAAGCCTACCAAGCTCTTTTGGAAGGCGGGGAAGCATGTCCTGAGATACTTGAGGGGCACATCAGAGTATGGTCTATGGTACAGACAGACAGATGGAGTGAAGTTGCATGGCTTCACGGATGCAGATTGGGTTGGAAGTCCATCGAACAGAAAGAGCACATCAGGGAGGATCTTTAACATTGGATCCACAGCAGTTTCCTGGCACAACACGAAACAACGATCCGTGGCACTCAGTTCAGCAGAAGCGGAATACATGGCAGCAAGTCAAGCTGCATGTGAGGCTATTTGGATGAGAAAGATCTTGGTTGGTTTGTTTGGTTCTCAGATGGATCCGACAGTGATTCATTGTGATAATCAGAGTTGCATTAAACTCTCGATTAATCCCATGTTTCATGATAGGTCCAAGCATATAGATATCTGGTACCATCATCTCAGAGATTGTGTGTAGATAAGGATCATGTTGCTTCAGTACATTCCCACGGAAGATCAAGATGCAAATATTCTGACGAAGGCGCTCACCCAGAGCAAATTCGAATACCATAGAGATAGGATCGGGGTGAAAGATAATCCCTTTCTTGTTGAGAGGGAGTGTTGAGATTCAAAAAGAAGATTCACCACCCACGCTTAGTGCATTAAGCACCTGGTTGCATTCAGCACCCAGACTAGGGTGGGGCCCACAGTGCTATTTTTGGGTGCATGTCTATTTTGATTATCCCTTAATTAATATGGACATTAAATAGTAATCTATTCTCAATGTGGAGTTGAACGAGTTAACTGAAAGTGATAAATTCAGTTAGCTAGTGGATTTCGAGTTAGAGGTTGTTGGGGAGGCATGCAGAGTAATTCTAGTTGTAACAGAGTTCAAAGTGCAGTGGTGCATGAGTTGATGCAAGTTGTAAATAAGTTTAACTCAGTTAAGTGAGTTAAACTCAGTTGTGCTAGTTGTAACTGAAGATACACTAGTGAGAGATCTAATGAATTAAATATTAATTAATTCACAATCAGTGATCTCACATGCAACTGAGGATTTACTATTATTAGTTGCATGCATGTTAGATCCAGTGGAGACCTAGTTGAGTTCTAGCTGAAAGGGAAGTTGGCTATCAGTTGTAGGATTATTGGCTTGCACACATGCAGGCAAACACCCATTGGAGTGCCCATGATACTTGCGCATTCAACGCAAACAAGAATTCCTATCTTTTAGGGAGCTTTACCATCAGGGATTGCGCAAGCAAGGCAGGCTGTCTGGAGTCTGAGAATTGGCTATGTGTTGGTCAGTTTTGCATATGACAGTGTGAGACAATTAGCTGAGTACTGGAGGGCTCTTGTGAGAAGAGTTTTGTATGTAATTGTTTCATGATCCATGCTTAATATACAATAGAAGATAGTGGGGTTTTTAGCTATAAGCTTTCCCTGGGAAATTATTTGTATTGTGTGTGATTGATCTTTCTTCATGTTAATGTGATTAGCGATTGTGTTTTTAATTCCGCAAAATATTTGTAGAAGCGATTCAATATTTAACTTTAGTACATTGTTAGATCGGGTGAATCCAACATGCTTGTTGTATAATTTCTACAATCTGCCGCTGCGGGCTAGGGAATATCAGGATCTGTGAATTCCTTCAACCCGTTGTCTTCCAACACTGCCTACATCCTGTCCTTCCATGCAATATAATTCGAATTGCCCTCGAGTGCATATTCGAGTCTCAAGCCATTGAAAGACATCTTAATCTGTTGTTGGACCCTGAAGAATAAATCTGCAAATTTGAAACTACTCAAGACAAACTCAATTTCTTCTCTTCTATTGTGATTCTTGGCGCTCTGATACCATGTAGAAATTATATAGAAACTCTATATCAATGGATTCAATCCGATCATGTAATGTACTAAAACAAGATACCAAATCCTTCTACTATATTTGCAGAATATAAAACACGATCGCTTAATCACATGCAAGTAAGAGAAAGGAAATTATCAATAACACAACAAAATATGTATCTGGGAAAAGCACCTGCTCAAAACCCCTCTAACATATATTTTATATAGTCAAAGAATCATGAAACAATACAATGCTTTCTCACATCGAGAAAATCCTGCACTCTACCGATCGTCTCACCCTGATCTTGCTCAAAACTGACTAGCAATTCTTAGGCAAAATTGACCAACACTTAGCCAATTCTCATCCCCTGCTTAGCCCAGCCTTGCTCACCCAATCCCTAGGCAATTAATCCCTATTAAATAGGATAATAAACTTTCCTTGACTGCGCAATCCATCATGAGCCTTCCTCTGACTTTATAATTGCACCTGGGCAATTTGCTAATAATACAACTAATAGTTAATTTCCCTTTAACCTCCGTCTCAACTGAGTCGTCATCAGAATTGACATGCATGCAGCTATTAATAGCGAATCATCAGTTATCTGATTGATCACTACTTGGGAATTAAATCTAATTTAATTCACTTGACCTCTTAGTAGCTCATCACTCAGTTAAAACTAGTTAAACTGATTTTAACTCAATTAATTTCAGTTAACTGATCACACATGCACCAAACTAATACATTAACTGCAATTGGACCCCCAAAATAATAGAATCACTCTACATGCCTCACCTTTGACCCTCGACTCGAAATTCTTGAGCTAACTCAGTCTTTCTGACTTAGTTAACTGATACAAGTTGTTATGAGATGAAATTACAATTTATTTTCCAATTTATTTAAGGGATAAATAAATTAGACGCCCACATTTAGCGCTAGTGTGTAACTGAATTCTTCACTCATGTATGACTGGAATCCCACACAAGTTATGTGGTCAATTTTTGTCCTTTCTGGATGCCAATTTCATTGTTTCTTGTTGCAAATTTCAACACAACTCTCCCTCTGTATCGATTTCCTCTTGCCGAACTTCAGAAACTGAGAAAATCGATTTACTTGGACAACTGCGTATCTACATTGTTATGTTTTCCAAATGACCCTCAAGCTTTCTTAAATAATCTTCTGGTTGACATTCAACGACCTAGATTAGAAGCCAATCAATGGCTAAGATCATTCTTACTTGATCATCGTCTTCTTCTAGAATTTACACCCACAGTTTAGATTAATACCCATTAATTATTTTAATTTCCTAAGTTTAGACGTAGGGTCACATTAAAATAATTAATTTATCAAATAAAACTGTCTCTGGGTGGAATTTCCCAAAACGATTTCTGGATTATCTAGAATACATGTGTCTAAGCCTCTCCACAAAATTTGAGACTTGGAGCACATCCGATGTTACAAAAAATCAACAATCTAGGGGCCAACCCCTAGTAGATGATTTATGGAGCCCTCTTGACTCACTTGGGACAGAGAGAGGTCAACCCATGCCTCCAGGAGGCCCATGCATTGATGACGTCAACATTTCAACCCTCTTGTGGGTTTATATTTTTTATTTTACATTGGCTATGTGGTTGGCTTGTAACTAGAATTAGTTTTACTCTCCATTTGACAACTAAGAGGGGTTTCCAGGTTAAAATTAGACTTGATAGATCATGTATAAATAGATGGGAGCTCATTTGTGTGAAAAATCCTGAATCTAGATTCCTACTGCAACAAATCTGACTTACTTCTCCTATTATTTTTCATAATTATTTCATTACAGTGAAATATCGAAGTAATTACTGAAGCAGTCTACACAAATATTGTTGCGGAATAAATCTAATTGCTGAAACAAACTGAACAAAATACAATGAAAAACATCCACATTTGACACAGTTATTTTTGGACTGTCCCCAAAAAAACCTAACTCGGGAAAACCGGTGCAGCGGATATGAGGGTTTTGTATTATTAAGCAACAGAATCTTGAGTACAACTAGGGTGCCAATATCTGGCTCACCCTTCAGAGAAAATCTAGGCAACAGAAGAAATGTGAGGTATACCTCACTCTGCAAATCCCCGACTGATCTGAACAACGCTGGTGAAGCCCCTCTCTTCCTCTGCATGATGCCTACGCTGTAACTGCGTAAGCCTATGTGGGCAAGCTGAAGAACCGTGTCACCTCTCCTCTGCAACTGATCAAAGCTGATCTGAAACTAAGTTTTGGCCCTCCTGGCTCAGAAACCCCAGCTTCCAGTTATCTCCGGACTGAATCAAGAAGGCACTACGTCACTTCTGCGTGATTCCCTTCAGGAACTGCGTCACCCCTCCAGATGACTGCGCTGCCTCTCTCTCTGAAATGTACTCCTGGTCCTCCCGACCAGTTACTTCATCTGCTCTTCTCTGGAATTAATCACTGAATCAAGTCACTTAGCAAACCCAGCCCTAGTGATTCGATCTTGATCAAAAAGCTGTGTCTCTCTCACAAGCTCGAAAATGCCAAATGCTCAATGCGCTCAATGTGATTTCCATAGGTCCCTCACCCTCCTTCTTATAATCCTTCGTTGACCCTTCGACTTCCAAGATTAAAACATAATCAAGGGCTAAGATTAACTTGGAGGTGATCCATGACTTTATCTAGAAGATTCACACTTAGTTTAATTAATACCCTTTAATTAATCAGTTTCCCTAAGTTTAGACTTGGGAAAACATTAAAAAACGATTAATTAATTTAATTAAACCATTTCTAAGTGGAATTTTCCAAAATCCTTTCTTGGTATTATGGAATACATGTGTCTTAGCCGATATACAAAGTTACAAGGCTACAGCATATTCGATGCTACCATAAATCAACACTCCCTCTTAGCGAGGAAAGTGCTCTAGCAAGACAACTCAATGTGTTGCTCTGACTTCTGGAACATCTGCTGTTGTGATGTACAAAATGTTGCATCTGTATTGCTGCTGACTCTGCATGCTACTACCAACTGATATTGTACTGCAACCATGCTGCTACAGTGCGTGAGCACTGCTCTGCACTACGCTGCACCATTGTGCACTACGTTGTTGTTGCTGCACTGCTGCTCAACTACTGCTTCTGCTGCTGCTGCACTACTGCTCAACTACTGCTTCTGCTGCACTGTTGCTAATTGCAACAGAAAAACATCTGAAATTGGACAAGTAAAACTGCATCTGAATAATAAGACTGACTGCTGCTAACTTCTACACTAGCTCTCTGAATATGTTGCGCTGCTGTTGCTCTGCACTACGTGATTACTGCACTGCACCATTGTGCATTGCGCTGCTGCTGCTACTGCCCCTTCTCTGTGCTGATCAGGCTCTAGTACTGCTAGCCACTGCAATGTATCTTCATCTTCCGCTGCAACTGTCCATCCTGCTACTGTCTTAAGGCTGCCGTAGCTCACATGTGATCCAAGAGTTCGGAAATACTCAAGGATCCTGCCACCCGTAGATTATGGATCTACAACTCCAAGTCAGTCGATTTCTCTCCTTTCAGAATATGAGCTAACATAACACAATCAGCTTCTGCCTCAATCTTGGAAGCTCTGGCTTGAGGATCTTGCTTCTCCTCCTTATCCTTTTTCTTAAGAGGACATTGTGTGGCATAATGTCCCATTTCCCCACACTTGAAGCACTTGATCTTAGATAGATCTTTATTCTTCTGCCTCTGTTGCCCCTTTGATGCAAGGGTTGTGTTTTTTTCCTCGTTGACTTTCGAACCACTGTTGCCATCCTCAATATGGATTTTGAGGAGATCTCTCCTCAGCTCTTCTTGTTGCAAGGCTGCCCACATCGCTTCCCATCCTGGAAGCTTTTCTTTGCCCAAAATGCTCTGGACAAAAACATGATAGTCTTCTAAAACAAAGTTCAGAGTGAGCCTTAGTAGCTCTGAGTCTTTGGGTGTTGATCCCACTACTGACAGTTACTCTCGGTTATCCTGAATTCGAGACAAGAAGGAGTCAAAATGCTCTCCCTTCTTCATCTTGGTATTACGCATCTTCTCCTCCAGATACATCTTCCGTTGCTCGGAAGATCCTTGGTATAGCTTTTCCAGCCCTACCCACATTTCCCTAGCAGTGTTCTTTGCTGCTATGTGATCCTTCACACCATCTAGGATCAATCGTTTGGCTCTTGCCATGTTCTTCTTGAAGGCTCTCAGATGTGCTGCATCCAGCGACTCTGCAACTGCTCATCAAGGAGAAACTGAATCCTTGACTTCCAAATAACATAGTTGGAGGCACCCTCCAATCTATCTTGGTCACGCAATCCATTGTTGGCCATCTCCTCAACTGTCGATATCTTCCTCTAACCCTCTGCTCAGCTAGACTTACGCACTCCTCGAGGAGCAAGTCAATGCTTCTGTTGCTGCACGGGAAAAACTGAGTTTCTTTGAGTAAGAAAACTCTCTGAGGTCAAGAAATCCCCAAGCTGTGTTTTTCAGAAATTTTCTGATGCTTATGCCCCAACACTCACTGTTGTGCAGCAACTGCGTCCTTCACCTGCGCTGGTCTGCTACGCTGCCTCTTCTGCAACTGAAAAATCTTACCCCTCTGTCAACTCTCTCAGAGGGAGCTTTTTTTGCGTTGGAATGCCCTTCTGGCCTAGACTGCGTAACTACTGGGGTATTTTACTGCTGCTTACGCAGTACCCAGTCTCTTCAGCACTGATCTGCTGGTTCTCTTTTGTTTCTTCTGCACTTCAACTTGAATAAGCTTTGATACCATGTGAAAAATCCTTAATCTGGATTCCTACTGCAACAAATCTGAATTACTTCTCCTATTATTTTTCATAATTATTTCATTACAGTGAAATATCGAAGTAATTATTGAAGCAGTCTACACAAATAATGTTGCGGAATAAATCTAAGTGCTGAAACAAACTAAACAAAATACAATGAAAAACATCCACATTTGACACAGTTATTTTTGGACTAAATCCCCGGAAAAACCAACTCAGGAAAACCGGTGCAACAAATCTGAGGGTTTTGTATTATTAAGCAACAGAATCTTGAGTACAACTAGGGTGCCAATATCTGGCTCACCCTTAAGAGAAAATCTAGGCAACAAAAGAAATGTGAGGTATGCCTCACTCTGCAAATCCCTGACTGATCTGAACAATGCTGGTGAAACCCCTCTCTGCCTCTGCGTGATGCCTATGCAACAACTGCGTAAGCCTGCGTGGGCGAGCTGAAGAACTGCGTCACCTCTCCTCTGCAACTGATCAAAGCTGATCTGAAACTGAGTTTTGGCCCTCTTGGCTCAGAAACCCCAGATTCCAGTTATCTTCGGACTGAATCAAGAAGGCACTGTGTCACTTCTGCATGATTCCCTTCAGGAACTGCGTCACCCCTTCAGATGACTGTGCTGCCTCTTCTGCGTGACTGCTGCCTCTCTCTCTGAAATGTACTCCTGGTCCTCTTGACCAGTTACTGCATCTACCCCTCTCTGGAACTGATCACTGAATCAAATCACTTAGCAAACCCAACCCTAATGATTCGATCTTGATCAAAAAGTTGTGTCTCTCTCACAAGCTCGAAAATGCCAAATGCTCAATGTGCTCAATGCGATTTCCATAGGCCCCTCACCTTCCTTCTTATAATCCTTCGTTGACCCTTCAACGGCCAAGATTAAAACATAATCAAGTGCTAAGATTAACTTGGAGGTGATCCATGACTTTATCTAGACAATTCACACTTAGTTTAATTAATACCCTTTAATTAATCAGTTTCCCTAAGTTTAGACTTAGGAAAACATTAAAAAATGATTAATTAATTTAATTAAACTATCTCTACGTGGAATTTTCCAAAATCCTTTCTTGGTATTGTGGAATACATGTGTCTAAGCCTATATACAAAGTTACAAGGCTAGAGCACATCCGATGCTACCATAAATCAACAATTTGAGCTACTCATCATCATCACACTTTGGATTAGTCTTCTTGGGATATTTTCGTACTTGTTTCTTTGGCTATTGGAGATATTTTGGATGCACTTCGATGTATGGAAGCTAGTTCGCATTCTTCTTTGGAGCCATTTCTTGGATTTGTGGATGGATATATTGCATGTCATTTTGTAAGTGCCTCGTGTTGATTAATTTTTTCTCTTCAATTTGTTTAATATATGTAATTGCTACTCTAGAATATGCTAAAATTGTTCCTTAATTGTTGGAAATTAATTTTGAAAGGATTTCTAGTGGAGTATTTCATATGTTATTCAATGTATGGCATGTAATGAATGTTCCTAGTGGAGGAAAATCTTTGAACTCTCCATGAAACTCCATTATCTCTTGAAGTGGGTAAATGTTTAGAATTGGTACCTAGGGCATCAATTCTAGGCCTCCTTAAAGACGTTTTAGCTCATCTTGAACATTCTAAGACTCCATAGGCCAAAAGGATAAGGCACTAGTCCAAGTCCTTGGTGGTCAAACTCAATTATTCTCCATAAATTTGTGAAATTTTCAAGAGAGAAAAAAAATTCTACAACACTTGGTTTATTTCTCCTACTTATAAGATAAGTTATTTACAGATGCTTCAGTGAATTCTGAAATAAACAAATTTGCAGATCTTCACTATCATTAAGAGCATAAGAATAGAAAGATAATTTACACAAGTAGCACAATAGAAACAATCACATGAACACAGTTATTTTTGGACAATTGTCCCCGGAAAAACCCAATGTGGGAAAACCGGTGCAACAGATGAGGGTTATATATTTATCTTCAAAAATGGAAAGTAGATTTACAAGAGTCTGATGAGCAGAAAAAGATACCACATGAACACAGTTATTTTTGGACAATTGTCCCCGGAAAAACCCAATGTGGGAAAACCGGTGCAACAGATGAGGGTTATATATTTATGTTCAGAAATGGAAAGTACATTTACAAGAGTCTGATGAGCAGAGAAAGATTTGCAAACACCTGGCTGAATTTTCTGGACTCTCCAGAGAAATTTCAGTCCCTCGGGGTGACCTCCTTCACCCTCTGCATCATCCAGCATGAGAGCTCTGCGCAGTCTCTCCCTGGACTGCATGATTCTGCATGGAGGGGGTCTTGCTGCTGATCAGCTCACCCTTCCCTTCATCCTCCTGACTTCTGCTTCCCGATAACTGACTCCTCCCTCCTACTTCTGCAACCCTGCCTCTACAATTTCACCCACTGAAATCGAATTCTCTTGCTTCAGAATCGATTTCCTTCGGGTACTGAGAGTGTCCCCGGCTTGATTTCCAAATGGCCCTCAAGTCTCTTCTTATAGTCTTCTCACTGATGAATCAATAGCCAAGATTATATCGTTAATCAATGGCTCAGATTAAAAGATGACTCAATCTTCGTTTTCTAGAAGATTCACACTCTGCTCTATTGATACCCTTTAATTATTTAATTTCCCTAAGTTTAAACTTAGGGTCTACATTAAAATAATTAATTATTTTAATAAAGTCATATCCGAGTGGAATTTCCACAAACGATTTTTGGGTTCTCTGGATAATTGATGTCCAAGCCTCTCTACAAAAAATGAGACTTAGAACACTTTTCGATGCTATAGAAATCAACAAAATTATCCTCTCTAAATTTTGGTCCTCTTAAGGTAGGTCGACTATCTAGGGCTTAAAGCGAATTGCTTAGGAGGAGGTTTGGTGGGATTCCAAGAGCCTCGACATCAAGCCAAGGGTCTTGATTACTTGATTCTAAAGTTTGGTGGGAATCCACTTGATTTTCGTCTTGTTTTCACCTGAATTGTACACCCAATGCGACAACGCTTAGGGCATGGGTTGTACACCCATTGTATTCTAGCTATCTCCTAGGCAAGCTAAGGGTGGTAGTCCCTGAAGGTGAAAGATGAAGGGGAAAATTGTTGGGAACCAACAAGTTCTAGGAGATGCACCTAATTATCTTGATAAACTTGATTAGAATTAGGAGGCAAGTTTGTTTGATGAGCAATGTAATATAGATTAGATTAGATTATTTCAGACACTTGAGATTAAATAGTGAGACCAATGCCTTACACAACAATGGCCAGTAAAACTGTGCACTTTCACAACAAATTGACATCATTCAAGTCACAACATAACCAGTGCTGCAAGGGAAAGATAGCTTGATAATTAGAAAAATGAGCAACAAAGGAAGATTGCAAAGACTTGGAAGAACAATAACAATAGGTTGCAATTATGGAATTAATCTCACAATTTGAATTACCAATAGATGCAGTGCAAGAACTACTCTAGGTGAGATGCAAAATCTTGGTTGATTTTATGAAGATGCCTATTTCTAAGTGAATACCTTCTCCTCAACTGTTTTGAAGCTTGTCTCGCTCAAGGTTGTAGAAAGAAGGTCTGAGGAAGGAGGCTATGGCCTCATTAAGGATACGTCCTCATTATTCTAATAACCCAAGTGCCTCTGTTCCTACAAGGGGTTTCCAACAAGAGAACTGCAAGGTCGCTTGTTTTAACCATTGAACAAGGGTCAAGCGTCTCAAGTTAGACGAAGAAGATAGCCCTAGACTTTCTATTCAACCAAGCTTGGGCTTTGAGGTTGATTTTAGATATGCAAGTCTAAACTAGGATGACAATGCAAGACGAGGCAATTAGAGATGCAAAATAAAGAAATGCTCCAACAAGATAAAATAACTTCTAACCAATATAGCCAATACACTTGTTAAACAAGATCACAAGATGCAATTAGAGAAGCACTTTTAAATGAACAATGATAGCCATGTCTCTTTATCACTTGTATATGCTTATTAGGAATTCTCTTTTAATTATTAGATTATCAAATTAATACAAGAAGAAAACAACAAGATTGCAAGAGCAAAACTACAAGGAATTAGACGAGATTGCTAACAGTGAGATTAGTTGGTCAAACGCAACAAAAGATATGCAATACAATTTGCAAGATATAGATACTTATGTAATGCAACTATGCAAAATGGGATGCAACTAGATGCTCAATGAGAGATGCAATGAGGTAGTTAGTATCCAAGAAGGCTATCCTTGACTAGGCTAGGGAGAAAAGCCAGCAACAATGCCAATATGCTAACTCAAGAAAGTACTAGTCCTTCAACGTACCACTGTCAATGAAACATGGACTGCTGTAGCTTATTGACAAGTATATATCAGTCAATTAAATGATGATATCAGCCCTTGAATCATTCTCAAGATGCAAATAACCATACCCAAGTTTAGTAACCAATTTGAATGCCACTGTAACCTCAAATCCAACCCCTGCAATTTATATCAGAATACTATAACAATGATATCAGTCCACTGTCAACAAGATTGGTTAAGCAAGATTTGAGGATAGATTAATGTGTGATAAATTTTAATTGTTTTAGGCTTATTGTTATCAAATCTTCAATGTGATTAGCCTTTGTATTGAATGCTTCAGATCTGATCTTTTTCGACAGTCTGCAATAGGTCACTATTGAGGAGAAGTAAGCTTACAAGTTCTTGAAAAAATACACTCCAATCATCAATAACATGCAGCAGAATTTAGAAGGTCCCAACGGCCTAGACAAATCAATCAAATAAAACCCACAACTTTGCAAGAGAAAGCTAGAAAATTGATTAAGGATTTTGTGAGTTATATATGATTTGATTTAATTATTCCAAGCCTCTTATATTATCAAATTTTATGTGTGAAAACCATTCCAATTATGAGTTTCAGTTCAGAGATGTATTCAGTCACCTGTAAGGCTCACGTGAAGGAGAAATACGGCCTTCCAGGCCTTGCGGTCATCCTTTATTGACTGATATATCAACTTTCAAAAACAAAATGTCAATATTTGACCGCAAATCAGTGGTATAACCCCTCCAAAATATATCACTCCAACCAGTGTGTTAGTTATGAAATGAAGTGAGGCTGGGAGAAGACAATAAAAGGCTAGCGGCTAGGTTATGGGAGCTCGAAAAGGCTTGCGGCTAGGGCCTAAAACCAAGATTGATGGATTAATCAGTTTCCAAGGCTAAACAGAATTGAAAAAAGTCCTTTTCCAAGTCTGAAACAACAGACTACTCAAGCATATGCCATAGATCAGACCCTGTAATGCCAATTTCTCAATGAAATTTACAATCAAACCCTGGCAAAAATCAGATTAAGTCTGCAAACACCCAAAAGTTAGCGTCAAAAATCAATTACAATGAATTCTTTAAACTTCCAATGTCTGCATTAGGGTTTGATAAGCCACTACAGGCCTGCGGCTGGGGCTTATTGGCTTCTAGGACCTGCAGCCAAGTCTTTCAAGCTTCCTAAGGCCAGGATCTGTTTTGAGTAGGACGCAGCCCTACAAATTAATTTGAGGGGCAGCGTAGGGGTATCCATGCCCCGAATTGCAGCAGAGAAGGAGGGGACCTCTCCTAGGGCAATCCGCAGCTCTAAGGAGCTATTCTGGGCCAAAAATAAAGGGCTGTTAGGGACAGCGTTTTGTGCCCTAACCAGACACTGATTTGTAGCAGTCAAGAGACCTAAACAGTAAGCTTGACGTATGTTTTTTGATACATATGTGTAGATGTTAGATCCTAATTTATGTATCTGTTTGTAGATTATATCTGAGCAGATTTGGGTACCCTATTTAATGAAGTATGCTGTGTTGAAAATCGAAATTCTTTTGTGACTTAATTCTGGAATTTCTCCTTGAAAAGAAGCAAATGGTTGACAAGGATTGGATGCATGCCTGTTGCATTGGACGAGTTATTTTCTGTTGATACAAAGTATAAAATATCTGATCTCTGTCTCGGTGATGAAATATCTTTATGATACAGAGGCTATTATCCTTGTGATGCAAAGACTTCGTAATTCTAAAAAGGGGCTGAAGGAACAAGGCTTATGATCACTGTAGCAATCAAATTCATGAAATATTAATGACTAATGAACATATTATCAGAAGCTTGAATTTGCAGTGATTTGTGACTTGAATTGTAAGGTATTACTGTGGTATGCATCTTGCATAGGCAGCATTTGACATTGTTTGAATGATAGTTTGCATTCTCATAGACAACATTATATGGCACTACAAGATATCTACATATCAAAAGGACACCTACAGGCTGAAGGCTGAATTTTGTAGACAAAGTCATCATTGTTTGTATTGATGGTACTCCTGAACACTCATCATTAAGTTACGAGTGTGGAGTCTGTTAGCAACAGTTTGTAGCGAGAACATCTTATCAATTGCTTGCAATAAAGGCTTCCAAAACAGAGTAATAAGAGTTGTGGCAGTTACTATATCATCCCCTGGGTATTATTCAACAAGGAGGGATTTTTCATAAACTCTACAGAAGTCTCTTTATCAATTTCTGCTATAAGAGTGTTTTTTGATTAGTTGGATCAACATCTTACTGTACAGTATGATGTGAGCCTTTGCATAACAGTGACATTTATGTGCTGCTACGTATGACAATATCTCCTTGAGTGTTTCTGGTACATGACAGTTTTATACATATATATAACCTTGACTGTCATAGAACAGTGATAGCAGTATATCTACATGGAAGTAGGTGTGTCATATTGCAGAGTATATATGGCCTCAACTGTTTTGATATCTTCAGCACCATGACAGTGATAAGTATGATAACAGCAAGATATAAATAGATGATGTATGGCATGACAGAGATATATGGTATTAATACCTTTGCTTGTGTCAGTGATACTTGTCTCTGACAGTGGTGCATATGACAGAAATATAAGGATACCTACAGCTTCATGATGGCAGCCTTGTCTAAAATCACCTTGACAGTGATATGATGTATATATTGGGCATTAGTATCTGTGATGTTTATGTTTGGGCTGTAGGAAAACTCAAGGGAGCCATTGCAGAGATGCTGGGACTAAGAGGGAGACCTCCATCATCTAAACTCCTGAGCAAATGATGTTGCTGAGAAGATGGATCAAGACACTGTGGAGGTTGCCCGTGCCATGCTATGTGACCCAGGTTTGCCAAAGTTTCTATGGGGAGAAGCTACAAACACTGCTGTGTACATTCCAAATAAATGCCCGCATTCCGCATTGGACTCCAAAACTCCCGAAGAAGTCTTCTCTGGTAAGAAACCTGATGTTTCTCATTTTAGAGTTTTTGGTTGTCATGTTTTCTTTCATGTGCCGAAAGAAAAGAGAATTAAGTTGGATGCTTTTGGGAAGAAAGGAATGTTTGTGGGCTACAACGAAACTTCAAAGGCATATAGGATCTATGTGTCTGGTCAAAGAGAAGTGGAGATAAGCCACGATGTCACCTTCGATGAAGACGCTACCCTCCAGAAAGTGATGAACCTTCCTAGCTCCAAGGAAGACAATGATGCAGGGACAGAGAAGTAGGAAGTGCCAAAGGATGAATCGTTGCTTGATGTTGAAGGTCCAATGGACCCTATTGATCCTCCTCCTTTTGGTAGGAAGAGACCCTCATGGCTCAGGGATACTCTCGAGGATGCCGAGAGACATATGGCCTCAAAGGGGGACATTTCGTGAAAGCAAGAAGCTGAATCGATACCAAGGGTATCTAGCAGCCATGAGTACTATTTTACAATCTGAGCCTAGAACGTTTGAAGAAGCCGTAAAGCATCAAGTTTGGAAGGATGCGAGGCACGAAGAATATGAGTCCATTATGAAGAACGATGTCTGGAATGTTGTTCCAAGACCGCAGGACAAAGCTGTTGTCACCTCAAAATGGCTCTACAAGATCAAGCATAGATCTGATGGAAGTGCTGAAAAATACTAGGCAAGATTTGTCGTCCAGGGCTTCTCTCAAACAGAAAGCATTAACTATGATGATATATTTGCACCTGTGGCTCGCTATACGACCATTCAATCTATTATTTCCCTTGCCGCTATGCAAGGATGGAGTCTCCATCAGATGGATGTGAAGACCGCTTTTCTGCATGGGTCGATAAAGGAAGAAGTGTATGTGGAGCAACCTTTGGGGTTCAAAGTCCAGGATAGAGACTCTCATGTATGCAGGTTGAAGAAAGCTCTCTATGGGTTATAGCAAGCACCCAGGGCTTGGTATGAGAGGATTGATAACTACTTGATGAAGCTGGGCTTCTCTCGAAGTAATGATGATCTGAACCTTTCCTTCAAGATCGACTGTGAGAAACCTCTCATACTGGTTCTCTATGTGGATGATCTCTTCCTGACAGGTGTTGACCCTCTCATTCATCAGTGTAAGAGTGAGCTATCTTCCAAGTTCGAGATTGAAGACCTAGGACTGATCCATTACTTCCTAGGCTTGGAGGTCTGGCAGAGACCTGGCAAGATTTTCCTATCTCAAGGAAAATATATTAAGAAGTTGCTGGACAGATTTGGTATGGTGGACTATAAGTCCGTGTCGACACCGATGGAGCTCAACTTCAAGAAGTTGTGTGGAAATGCTACTAGGCCAGCATTGGGAAATCCTACCGAGTATTGCCAACTCGTAGGTGCGCTGGTGTTCTTAGTGAACTCTCGTCTGTACGTATGATTTGCAGTGAACGTTTTTCACTTGGTTGGTGCTGAGAATCTCTTAAGATATCTCCGAGGCACAATAAACCATGGGTTGAGATACACTGCCGGGAGCGGGACACTCCATGGATATTCCGATGTCGATTGGTTTGGCAGTGTGGTGGATCGCAAGAGCACATGTGGATGCTGATTTACACTTGGTTCTGCTTCAATGAGCAGGAAGCAAAAGTCGGTAGCTTTGAGCACCACTGAGGCCGCATACATTGCTACGAGCATGGCCTATTGTGAAGCGATTTGGTTACGAAATCTCTTTAGTGAGTTGTTCGACCATGTGCTAGATACCACAGTTATCTTTTGTGATAACCAGAGTGAGATTCGGTTGTCCGAGAATCCTGTGTTTCACGACCGATCCAAGCAAGTACCACTTTGTTCGGGACATGGTACGTGGCGCCGTAAGGCTCATATAGGAACTGTGAGTAGGTCACAGATATTCTCACTAAGTCCTTGGGGAAGGGTAAGTTCCTAACCTTCTGTGAGAATCTTGGAGTCGTGAAATGGTTCTGTTGAACGATGAGCTCTGAAAGCTCCAAGTCCGGTTGGATGATGAGCTCCGGGAGCTCCAGGACGATGAGCTGTGAGAGCTCTAGGACGATGAGCTGTGAAAGCTCCAGGTCCTGTTGGACGATGAGCTCCGGGAGCTCCAGGGGCGTGGGAATAGCTTTTTGAAGCTATAAGCAACCACAGGGCTAGGCTTGCCAAACCTTGTTGGTGTGCTTCCGACCCCACCTTAATGACATTGAGTTGGTTCGCCTCTCTTTGGTCTGTGCCCCGCATGCATCCTACCCAGGGAGTCCGAGACTCATGGGAAGTACCCCTCATCTTGTCCAATGAGGTGGGAAAAGTTAGAGACCATAGCAAGACCGATGGACACATTGGGGATTGCCGTACTCTCTATGATAGGATGACATGTGTCCAACGACTTGATCGGGGATCAAGTGAAGTGGGGTCTGGGACCTCCAACTGACTTCAGGTCAGTTAAACTAACTTCGGGTTAGTATGAGACTCTTTTGAGTCTTGGAGAGGTTTTAACCTCTGAGTTGACTTCGAGTCAGCTGGGTGTGATGTCTTTGTGACTCACCGTTTGCAATAAAGATGGCAGTAAAGCACGTTACGGCGAGATGACGCACGATGTTTGGATTGCACAAGTGGACGGAGTTCTCCCTAGTTGAGAGGGAGTGTTAATTTTGGGCAACTAGGTCCAAAATCCGGGTTGTGCTGCTCAGATGATGATCCCGATATTTTTATTGGATTCCTCTTTCGAAGAGGTGTAAGATTGAATTAAAGATCATCTCGATCGGATGAGTAGAACATGTATTTTGAATTTATTCCACTTATGTGTTAGGTCAACCTGGAATATAATATAGATTTAAATGTCTTAAAGGACATGTCACACACCCCCACAGATAATTATAAATAGGAGAGTTTTCGAGATCATTTCACACACATTGTGTGGAGGAAATTATCTTCTCTCTTCTTGGTGCATCTGTGTTAGGGCTTTCTCATGGAGTTGAATTAGGGCTTCTTGATGTAGCATTTTAGGGCTGTGTGACACGCTTGGCTGAATGACCTATTGGAGACTTTGCTGGTTGAAGCATCCTGCTGATTGCCGCAACGCCATCATTCTTCTTATTTTTTCTATCGTTGGCTTGTCTTCCATCGATCGATTTATTTGTTCTATTGGCTTCAGTATTTTGTGCCCTAATCTGAAATGGCATAAAACATGTTCAGAAATTTACAGTAGTTATTTTTTAAGGAAACTTTATTTAAATTCCGAAAATCAACACACAGTCTGATCTAGTCTGTCTTCTTCCTAGTGGGAACTAGGTTTGAAACCCAATCAGAATATCTGATTGGTGCAATTATCTGGGCTTCATACATTCTCTTAACCTATTTTTCAATTAAAGGCATCAAAACTAGATTGATTCTTCTAAGCTTCTGTTTGAAAGGTTTTTTATCTTCTTTTATGGGTATTTTTTGTTGTATTATGCTAGTGTCATAGGATTTTAAGTCCTCATAACTCCATGCAAATACATCCTAAAATTCCTTAAACAAAGCTATGTATTTCACTTTTTCTTCTTGAGGTAAGGCTTTTGAAAGTTTTATCATCTTAGGCTTTAATTCTATTCCTATATTGCACTCTTCAATGTCAGATCTTAATGTTTCCATCTTAGGTTTCCTTGCAACATCATTAGAATCAAAAAGATCCTCTAAAGGGGCTAATTCCTTAGGTAAAAAGTTGTTCTTAAGATTTAAAATGTCAGAATCATCATCTGCTAATTCTTCAATCTCTACTTTCTCTAAATTATCTATTTCTACTTGAGTAAATTTAGTGGGTTTAGTAAAATCTAAATTATTTACATCTACATTGTTTATATCAATCTCACTATCTATGGTTTGATCTACTGTACAATCTGTGTCTATATTACAATTTCGAAATTCTCCTTCAACATTCATGAAATAATAAATCTGTTCATCCTGTGAAAATATTTGCCAATATTTTAGATTGTCTGGTATTGTAAGCTTGCGTTTAACTTCTGTTGTACATTTATGATTTGGTTGAAAAGGCAGATTACAGGTGCTAGCAAAAGTTGCTAGACTGTGTGCCTATATATTCAGTTTTCTAGGAATTGCAGCAAAGTCACATCCAAGTAGTTCACTAATCAGATCTAAAACAGTTTCTCTGTATTGGCTTAATCTTGGATTATATACAAAATATTCTCCTCTTATCTGTTTCACAATTAACTCAGAATCTCCCATGATTGACACCCTTTTGGCTCCTAAATTTCTAACAATCTGTAGTCCTAAAATAAGAGCTTCATATTCAGCCATGTTGTTGGTATATTTGAAATTTAATCTAAAAGCATGACCTTCTGCATGATTGTTTTCCATGTTATGTATCCAAACTCCTGCTCCTGCTCCTGCTCCTAATTTATTAACTGATCTATCAAAATCTAGGTGCCACATTGATTCATGAAAAATGTTGTCACTGTCTAGTGCTTTCTTTTTCTGTTTTAGTTCAGTGTTGTTTTCAATTCCAATTTCAGAATTACATAAAATGAATGAATCCATATCAGTAGGTGTAGAGTAAATAGGATAGTTCCGAGGTCTTTCTACACTACTAACCATGTATTTCATTAATGTCTCTTTATAAAGTTTCTTAGGTTGGCCAAAAACTAATATTGTTGCATAAGACATATCTAGTTGAAGATATCCTTGCAGTTTAGCTCCCCATGAGCGAGATAACAACATTCCATATTTAGGAGGGATGTAAGCTACTACAATATCCATGATTATGCTTTTTTCAGGGTATTGAACTAAAGTAACACATAAATCTTTTATCAAGCCTAAACATTTCACTTTACTGGAATCAAATGAGAAGAGATCTTTATAAGGTCTAGTGATGTCTAAATTTAAGGTTTCCATTATTGCTTTTGGCATCAAATTATGTGAAGCCCCTGAATCTAGCATGGCATTATGTAAAATCTGATCATGAACAGTTAAACTAATGTAGAAAGGAGGAACTCCTCCCTCTTGGTGTTTCCCATTAACATCAGGACCAAAGATTAGTTCTGGTTGATCATCACTCAATTTACAGAATGTTCTCCATCGTTCATATTTAAAGTTTCAGTGATATGTGTTTTGTATAGGTCATGTTTTACCAACTCTGTAAAAGGAATTGGTATCTTTAATTTGGTAATTTCAGCTTGGATGTTGAATGGTGCTTGTAATTTTCCTAACTGAATTATCTCTTCTTTTGTAACTGTAGTTTGGGTGGGTTTGTCTTCTTTTTCTATAGTTGGTTTTTCATTTTCTGTTTGTATTTCCACTGTCTTACTGCGTTTATTTTTCTTGTCAGGGATAGTTTGAGATGCAGTGAAAGTTTTGGCAGATTTTGTGGTTTCAGCAGCTGTTTTAGCAGTGGCTACTTTAGGATCAGCAGTAGATGTTTTTGGATCTGCAATTGTTGTTTTAACTGAATTTGTTGTCTTTGCAGCAGCAAATTTTTGAGGATCTGTTTATGTTTGAACAACAATATCTGTGATGTCAACAATTTTAGGACTAGGTGAAATTTTGGGACTTGAAATTTTCTAATTTGAACTAGAGTTTTGTTGGGTTTCCCTAGGGAGAATTTGCAGAACTTTAGTGGTAGGAGTCTCTACTGTCTTCTTTGTTTGAGTTTGGGCAGATTTCTTAGTAGAGGGCTCTACATTTTTATTGCTCCTAAGGTTATATTGCTTATGAACTTCATGAATTGCAAATTCATAACCTTTCTTGTAATCAAAAGACTCCCCAGAATCTAATTGTAGTTGTTGTAATTCATATAACTCTTGTTCTTCTTGTGTAAGAAAAATGGTGTTATCATCATTAATGCCCATTAGATTAATCTGGGTGTCTTCATCATCTTCGTTTTGATGAGAACTTTTAGCATAGTTCTCTTGGAAAGGTGGTCTTATTGTTTGGTCAAGTGCCGATTCTCTAGATTATCTAGTGTTGGTGTTTTTCCTGAAATTGGGATTTCTAATTTGAGGTCCTTGTTGTTGGTTATCCCACTGTGGCTTCCTTTCCATATTATCTAACCTATCCATCATTCTCTCTAATGTTTTTGCTAAGTTATCTATTTTCAAATCTAAAGTTGATGTTTCCTCTTTTATAGTCACTCTCCTTTCATTTCTTAATCTAGCTTTCTTTGCTAACAAGTTTACCTCTACACTAACAGCATTACTTTGCATCTGCTCTAAGGTTTCTGGATTTCTCTCTCTTAGTTGGTAAGCCATATCTGTATCAAATCCATCAGAGAATTTGATAAGAGCAGAGTCTGGAGGAGGTTTAAGATTAGCAGGAATTGCATTATAAATACTGTTATATCTAGTACAATAATCTTGGACTGTTTCATTTGGTGCTCTTTTTATGCTTTCAAATTCAGATAAAATTTGTAGTGGATTTTTCTTCTTCTCCCATCTATCAAGAAACATTCTATGAAAAATTGCTAAATCAGCAATACTACCAGCATTCAAACCTTTAAACCACTTTTTCACATCACCAGTTAAATTTTGAGAAAAAAGTCTCATTTGGACATCATCATCATCAATTTCATGCAGTTCAAAATAGTCTGTCATCTTATTAACATGCTGTTGTGCAGTATAGTGAGTTGTTCCATCAAATTGAGGGATTTTTCTTTGATAATCCTGGGGCATGTTATGTAACTGTGCTAGTAAGACCAAGGGAGCATATCTGGCAACCATGGCTTGGATTCTAGCTTGGCTAGGAGGTAAGTTTGAAGTACTTGGTGAAGAACTAGAAGTACTTGCTAATGTAGTTAAAGCACTTGCAGATGAAATTGGGATATAAGAAGATGTACTTGCAAATGTGGTTGAAATACTAGAAGATGAAGTTGGAATGCTGGAAGAGGTGCTTGGAAATGATAATGATGTATTGGAAAATGCAACAGAAATACTAGGGGATGAACTTGAACTGCTGGAAGATGGAAATAAAATTCTAGGTTGAAATGGTTGCTTGAGAAAAAATGAATCTGTGGAATGAAGTGTGGTGGAAACAATGGATGAAGTGGTAGTAAATAAGGATGAACCTACAGATTCTAAAAGATTGGTATCTAAATGACTGGTAGAAGGCTTAGGGGTATAGGCTGATAAAGCAATCAATTCAACTAAATGTTGTAAATAAGCTTCATCAATTTCTTTAATCAAAGTTGTAGTTATGGCATCAAGTTTATCATAAACTTCAAAAATATTTTGATCAGAATCAATTGAAACGGTTTCCTTTTTAGTTTCAATGAATGAAATTAAATCAGGATCTATTACAGTATTATGTAAGTCACTTTTTTATTTAGTTCTAAACAAAGATTGTTCAAAATTTAGATCAAATTCAATGTCTTGTAAACTTGATAGTTGTTTGGGAAGGAAATTTGCTTTGACCAATGAAATCTTATTACCTAAATCTTCTACTCTTTTGTTTTTCTTTCCAATTATGTCAGGATTATCTACTATGACAGCAGGTTGTGGATCTGGATTGGACCTGGTATAGTAGACTCTTCTAGAAGCTAGAATTACAATTTTTATGAAAATATACTCACAACTCTTTAAAACAATCTTAAGGTGAAAAGATAATTGAAAATATTTCCTTTAAGATCTATTTAAAAACTGAGGATCGGTTAGTTCCCCAGTGGAGTCGCCAGTATGTTATCGTTCCAATAATTCTCAAAAGTCGTGAGATTTTTTATTTTAATTTTAAAGATTATTAAAGGTAACCACAAACCTACTTTTAATCCTTAGGATCCAGCCTTCCTAATGCTCAGAGAGGGCTCTCTCTATATGATTTATCTTTGTTGATTGTATTTGATTTTAGGCTAGTTATGTAGGGTAAATTGGTTTTGGGTTTTGATTTGATTTGGTGGTGAAATCACTTACTTAGATGGATAGATGTAGATCTGTATTCCATTGGGCTAATGGAGTCAATGTGTCAAGCAGTCAGATCAGGATCAAGTTCTAAAGGGAAATGTTTACAAGGCAAGATAGCTGAGTCACTTCAGATCTTCAAGGCTGATGGTGAAATGGTTTTGATCGGGATAAAAGAGCAATTAAGGGTTCTTAAATCCTAATTATGAGTGAAAAGGTAGAGGTCAATCGAAACTAGGGAGCAATTAAGGGTTCCCTAATCTAGATATCAGTGGAAAACATATAAATGATAATCAGTCAAAACAGAGTGTTTTCAACATATTCTGAAATAACAATCCCTGATTTATCATTTAGATTTAGAACACATTTAAGTATTGATGAAAAACATAAGAAATTGACAAAGAAACAAGTGAAAATACTTCATTGTAGTGGCCCAACACATGAATCTTGTAATATGATGCTTTATTGCTTTGAACCAGCCTACTAACTTGAAATTGGTACAAAAAACCTTTAGGTTTAGAATAGTACAACTACAGAAATGTTCAGCAATTCATCCACACTCAATACTTCCAAATGAGAAGTATTTATACAAAAACTCATACAAAATATCCTAGAATAAACTTAGGAATTATTCATGGAAAAGAAATATCTTCATGCAAGAAGATAGTGACAGCTTCCTAACTAATGTTAGTTGTCCCTTTTTTATTGAAATAAATGGTTTTCTGTCTTGATTTTGTTACTGCTTTATCTCTTTGTTGTTCAATGAAGCTGCAACTGGACAGTGAGGTGTCTTTCACGCCGGCAGATTCATCTTTGCTTTGTAATTGCTGATTCACTTTAAACTTTTGATCTGGAATGATACTCTTTCATCTAATTCTCTTTATCCTGATACTCTTTCACTGTAAAACTGTAAATGCTGATGTAAAAACAACAAGCTCCATTTTTTACTTTCATTGCTCTGTGCTTATTGCAATTTGATTTCACAGTAAATCTGTTAATTTTTCCCAGAATTCTACCTCTGGCAGTTTTATCTTCATCATCCTTCTGAAGTTTTCATCAGCTTCAATATACTTTGAGAATGTTGGTTTGTTCACAAATAAGAGTTTTACTTCATGTTGTAAGTAAAACAAATTCTCAAAATTCTTATATAGCACCTTCCCTGTTGGGATTCCTTGTAAGGCTGAATTGTTCACTTGTTCCCTGGTAAACTCTCTTATCTTTTTATCATAGTCATCCTGCTTCATTAATCTATCATTAATCACTAGAGGATTGGGAAGGCCTTTTTGCCTTAGAACATCAAATTTGATCATGAACCTTGTGATAGCAATCTCCATGTTTTGGCATTTCTCCTCTAACTATATCATCAAATTCTTCTTAGAGATTACTTTCCTAACTTTCAGTATGGGCTCTATTCTGTCATTTATTCCAATTTCTTCCAGCTCTTGTCTATTTTTAGAATTAAGAAACTTGATGATTTCAAGAGCTTCTTTAGGTTTCTTGCCAAGCTCTTCTTTGATCTTCTGGATTGCTTCTCTTGCTGATTTCACTAAGTCTTTTTGCTCATATATCACCTATATGGAAGGCCAAATATCATTGACTGCTTCAATGATATTGGACCATAATTGCTGCTTGACATGTGCCATTGGTTCCTTCAGTGTGAGTTCTTTTTATAACATTTTTCAGTTGCTCATTCAATTTGTTCGCTTTTTGTTCTTCATTCTTAGCATTTATTTGAGCCAGTTTCTTAGCATCTTCAAGATTTTTGAGTTGTTCTTTTAATCTGTTTATCTCATTGGTATGAATAGACATATCTTGCATAGCCTTTACTAGTTTTCTTGCTTCATCTGAGTGTTGTGCTGCCGTTGTTGAAGATTCTGTGGCTGAAGTTATAGATGAAGTAACTGGAAGTTCTGTGCCCATTGGGACATTAGGAGCCAGTGATTCTGCCAAAGTAGAAGGTATAGCTGTTGTAACTACAGGGATGACAGTGTCAGGAACTTCCTCTACTTTGTTGGCTTCTTTCTCCTGGACTAACTTGCCCATTTCAATCTCCATTTCCTTTATCCGAGTTGTTAACTGTAAAATGAGACTCATCATCTCATCTTTTTGATTGGTATCCTGTAAGACCTCCTTGGCTTGAGGATGTTCTGTAGGGGGCAGCTTTAGTTGTTTCCTTAATGCAGCAATGTCTGCATTTTTATTTTTGATCAATTCCTCTGTTGCTTTTATATTTTGAGGATCATATCCTACTTCAATCACTAGCTCTTCCAAGGATTTGATTCTAGTGTCCTTTGCATGTGAAGATGTTTTCTCCAATTTGAGCTGATCTCTTACATTTATCAGAGTGTTTTGCAGTTTTTGTGCACTCATAGCCTTAGTGGTCATTGTAGAATAAATCATCTCTCCTGCCTACTTATGGAATTCAATTTGATCTAGAGGATGAATATCCTAGACTGGGACTTCAAACTCTATCTTTTTATAGTCTGAAGATAATTTAGGATTCTGATCTATAGATTGGAGAAATGACATCTGCATCTTTTTATTCTTATAGTCAAAGGCTGAAAATAGCTTATTCTGGATGCCTGGAGCTTGTTTCAGATACTAAGAATATATTTCTGTCTTAATTTCTTCATTTCTGGCTTTAATTTCTTTGTATCTTTCTTTGATATCCATGTCCTTTTTTGCTGTTTTCTTAAATGAAGAAACTTCTATACTGTGTTGTTTCTGAATTAGTTGTGTCTTTGAAGTTGTGGGCTGTTGTTCCTCTTCAATTATTGTACGAGGTGCATTGTCTTTTTCTACTATTTCTGTATCAATCACCTCTATTGTCTCCTTTTCTTTATTGGCAGGATTTAGCTTTGGCTTTTTACTGTATCTTAATTTGAATTTAGTCTCTGATGTAGTCTCTATTGTATAGTATCCTTCCTCTTTGTTTCTCTTCACATTTCTGTCTTCTTGGGCTAGAGTTTGCAAAGTTTGACTACTATCACTAATTGCTTCTCTGCCTCTACCAATGTGTTCTCTAACCATTCAGATTGGTTTGAGAATTTCTCAATCTTTGGCTTCCTTTCATGTACATATGGAGTTAATTTGCATTTAACTCTTATTTTACTAATAACACCAAGGGGATTATAATACCATAGGAAACTAGGACTGAACTTGAACTCCTGCAACTGTTTTTATGCCTCTGGACCTGCCTCTCTATTATTACAGATAAAATGGCCAACCTGGTTCTTCAACTTGAACTATGTTTTATTCTTTGCTATTAAGAAATTAACTGCATCTGAATTTATAATCTGCCTTATATATTCCAGGGAAAATAACCTCATAGGGAGGTATTTGGGCAATTTATAAGGGATAAGACTTGATCCATAAACTCTTATTTCAGTGTGATTTTGGTACAAGTACCAATCACCTGTCCTATTATGCTCAGACAATTGCAGGACTTTCTTGATTTCATTACTAATTCTGGGTTGTACACTGTTGTTTAGCAAATTGACTATGGGATGGATGAAGGAATCTGTAAACTCTGAATAGGTGAACTCATTGGAATCTTTCCTTATCAAGGAAGTCCAAAAGATGACTAATTGAGGATTTCCTTCCACATCAAGCTTCTAAAGGCTTATATTAAACTTCTCAGACTGAAAATATAGGAACATGTGAAATAGGAATGAAGAGTACTTAAAAACACCTTCAGAAGGAATTTTGTCCAATTTCTCGTGGATACTGTCAGCAAGGTATTGGACAAAGTAAAAAATGGTAGCAGGAGGCTAACCAGGTGTAAAATAGACAAGAAACCAAGCACTGCAACATCAACATGTTCATCTGTAAAATAGCCAAGAATGAAAGACAACATGGAAATAATATGTCTTGTCCTTTCAGAGAATTTAGCAGAAGAGTATGGAGGATTTAACTTGGGAATTTCTACATAAGAATGCATGAAGGTCTGAAAAATCTGGAACCTCTTGGGGAATTCCAGATCCACGTATAACTTAGTGAGGGCTTCAATGGACAAAGGAACTTCATCTGGTCTAGGCTGTATCTGAAGCATTTGATTGATAGAATCTGCTGTAATAGTAAACAAGACTTCTTTTTTAGGGTTTACTATGGCTCCCTGATCAGGGAAGTAGCATTATTGGCAGAGTTTGATTGCTTTTGGGCATTGGTAAGTATGAGGAACAACATATTTTGGCAAATTTGATTCCTAGATGAACACTCCATCACCCTGATCTAGGGATTTTTCTTGGCTCTAGCAGTGGAGCTCAAGAAGGTTGAACACTGTCACTTTATCAGTAATCTTGAAGTCTGTATCTGCTAGTGGAATGTGCTCTACATCTACAACAGGGGGTTGTAGAGGATTGACTGCTAGAATGTTTTTGGAAGCCATTTCTTTGCTTGGTTTATCAATCTCAATACTTTTTGACCTTAGAAAACTGATTTACGCTTGTAAGAATACCTCTAGAATTTATGACAGTTTGCAGAAGGAATTTGAATATAACAGGGGTTATCTATTGTCCGCAAAATGGTTTTAAACTCATTCAATTAACCAACAAAAGGGCAACTGCAGGACTTTAGAGTTTCTGCAAAAGATATCTAGGGCATTTAGTGCATTCTTTGTGATAAAAACAATCTTAAGACATCAATTTTATGAAAAAAGGATGCCTAAGTACTGTAGGAAAGGGTTTGAAGGTCACAGAAGGCTTTATCAGGTCTGTAGATGGCTTAAACTTCTTTAATTTACTCAATCTGTGATTTTTAATAATCCAGGGTTTCAGAATCTGTGAAATGATTGCTCAGGGTTTACAGAATAAAGGATTTAGGAAGCAAATGGGGTTTTCTTTAGGTTTAAAGGCTCCTAAATGATTCGATTAACTGTAATACTCTTTTAGATCAATGAATGAGTTTGTTCTTCTGAAGAATACCTGGGAAAACTGAAGTTTTGCTTTGTAGGAGGGTTTTTGAGGTTGTAGAAAGCTTTTAGAAGCTTTTGTTAGTCTTTATAGCACGTGGATGACTTCTGCAGCAATTGTAGCAATCAAATTGGTGAATTTTGTTTCATTTAGGCTTAAAAACAGAGTCGGCAACGGTCTTTTTGGTCTGCGATGCTTCTTTGTGAAAACGGTAACAGAAAGGATAAAAGAGTGCATTTGGGTGGTTTATAAGCATTTTCATTCAACAGTAAATGCATTGAATGAACAGTCAATTCAAATGGATGAGTGGTCTGGGTGCGGGGAAGGAAAAAACCGCCAAGCGGTTTTTCGTAGGCTTCAAAGGTAGTAAGTTGTATTAGTTTGATTGGTGCGATCCAGTACTATTAAGACACATAGAGGGTAGAGAAAGCCCGAAAACCACGTTTATCGCAAGGTTCAGGGTGTGCTAACTGTCGCGCTAAGGAATGTGCGACAAGGGATAACCGCCGTTGAATTTGGTAGATGATAAGCGAATGGCTAGGATGATGCGATAGAGATGCAAGGTCAGATGGCGTGGGTCTCGGAGTTTCAACAACGCGGGAGGTTTAATATGTATAAGGCTAAGGTTTTAATACATATAAGCGGGGTTTATAATGATAGGCGGAGAACAATGTATTTAACAAATGGGATGCAGGTAAGTGTAACATTAGAACTGGCAGGGATTATATATAATGGGACCGGAATAATTAACGTGGTTAAATAATTTAACCTATGGGATGGTGAGATTTATATAACACGTGGGGAAAATAAAACATAGGTTAAATTAGAAATATGGGTTGGGATATATTATAAATGAATTATATTAATACGGGCTAAAAAGTATATATAGGGAGTTAAATACATAAATTAATGTTAATAAAGAAATGTATTTGCGGGATGTCAAAATACACTAAGTATAGTGTAAAATCTGATGTTCGGAAATAGATTTTTTCATAATGGGTCCCAACATAATATTTTAACATTTATACTTAAAGTATTTTATGGGTTTTTTGGGTATTTTTGAATAAAGGGAAATTAGTTAAAGGGCTTTTACTTTTCTTAAGTAAAATGTGTTTTAAACTTAGGAAAAGGGGATTTTTGCAAAGGAAAATGGATGATAATGGGAAAAAGGGGAAAGAATGAAAATGGAGGGGATGGAGAATTTCTACAAGGAGATGATTATTGAAGGAAGTTAATAAATGAAATGACCAATTTTTTGCTTATCCATGATTGTAAAAGCTGCTTGTACCTATCCATCTGCTACCCTAACATTTTTACTTCATTTTCATGGGTGCATTTGAGCTTGCAAACCCTTGTTCATTTTTCTTTTTAAAACAACAAACTAACTAATTCTATTCTTATTTCTTCCAAGGGCTCAGATTAAGCTATTGAGCTCCTTATTATTCTCTACTTAACTACTGATCTGCCAAGATTAAACTGTTTGGCTAGATATTTATTCTTTATCTAACATGAAATTTAAAGCATGAGAGATTAAGATTAAGCTATTTAACCTTCATGGATTGTGGCATTTTAACAAGTTGCACACAATCTTTATTTTGTAGTTAAAGTAAATAGTAGTGGCATTTGGATTTGCATCACTTTAATGTTTTATTTTTTATCTCTTTTTGTTTGGGGTCCATTTTCTTACTTATTTTTTTGATATTTTTTCTTTCAAGTCCTTTGATTTTTCTTTTAGGACTTTTATCCTCTTTACATTTTTTAATTTTCTAATATGGGAAAACAATTTGTAGAAAGCAAAGTATGTACATATTTACAAGACTAATCAAAGTCAAATCAAAATTATGAATCCTATTATTATAGGACCCTAACATGATTATTACCGAATAAAATTCTAAATAGATCATATTGTGTCGCAGAATTGGGTAAATTTTTGAGGGTACGAGTCTAAATGTGTTTCCCCTTTCAAGGGTTGATATTGTAATAATTTGATGTAAAAAAAAATTTAGTGCATGGTGTTAGTGCCCTGTAATTCCGATGGCTGAAGACAGAATCTTGGAGGGCCAACATCAAAACCGCTTCGGGCCTAGGATCTAGCCCTCCTAGACCCAAAGAGGGATCTCTCTATTAGATGTAGCTTTGTTGATTTGGCATTTTAGGCTAGTTATTAAGGCAAAGGGGTTTGTTTGAAAATTTGTGGTTGAGACAGTAAAAGAGTGGCCATTGGGCTAATGGAGTCAAATAGGTGTAAACAGATTTAAATAGATGAATAACTGAGATCATATGTGACCAGGAAAGCTATTCATGTCATTGGATCTCTACAATTTATGAAATGGAAATGGAGAAGAGATTAAGGTTCAATGTGAATGCAGAGCAAACCTTATCTGAATTCTACATTCAAATTTCAGAAGAAAACATAGATACTGCTTCAAGACTGAGCAGGGTGCCCGATAACAAATCCTAAAAAAAAATTTCTTATCAACAGTAAAGAAAGAAACAACATGTGAAACTAGAGGGTGACAAATTACCTAGAGAAAACACTTCACCACATATCATGACACAAGAATCTGGAAACATCAAGGTCTTTTTCATTCATCCAAAAAAAAGGGTGCTTACAACAGATGAGCATTTACAATAGCTTTTATCCCTACAGGTCTCACCCTGATACTGCCAATGCATGCAGTATTTAATTAAACTTAAGTCGGTTTCCCTATCTATTTCAGCGATCATCATTAATTACATTCAAGCAAAAATTGGACAAGTGGAACCATGCAATGGTGGTGATAAGATAAATCTGGCCAAGACAGTGGTTGTATTTACTTTGGCAGTCCGTTGTTGATTGCAAAGTGATCAGAATCTGGCTACTGTGATGCCGAAGAGGCAGCGATAAAACAAAACTGACATCTGGCTCTGCTTTTTCTTCGAAAACAGTCACTGGTTGATCTGATCTGATTGCTGTGTTCGCTGTCATGATGGCCATTCTGTTTCTAACTGCCTCTGCATTAACATTCAATCCTGTAGCATGATATAATTTTAAAGAGAAAACCTTCTTTTCCTTTATAAATGGCGCAAAACCCTGTTTGAATTCCCGGTCATCAAAATGCAATGCCATCGTAAAATCTAGTTGGCAGAGTAGGTCGATGTGGAGTAGTGATGGTGGGAGTGATAATGGTAGGGCGGCAGGTGGGTGGTTTTTGTTGCGGTGGGGAAAACCATTTCGGAGGGGTCTTGAGGTGGTAGGTGGTTTCAGAAAAGGGGGGTGCAAACTTTTCTGGGCGCGACACGTAGCAAGAATGGCGGTAAGAGATACCGCTCATTTCGGACCCCACCCCCCGTGGTTAAAGTTCGAGAGCTGAGGGGGGTGCGAAATGCGTTGAAGATCGTCGAATGTATGCGAGGTGAGGTAAATAAGCAAAGAGATGAACGGAGTTTAGTCGTGGTGTAAGTTGACGGGTTTATCGGACAATGGAGGATAATGTGACGAGAGGGTGGGGTAGGGGCGGATTTTCACTTAAAATCAAACTTAGGGTAAAGGATATATGGTAAATTAAATCATATATGACAATATTTAAATGCCCGAAATTCATAGCATAGGTTTATAATGATGATGGCATTAATCATATGATATGGTGGAATTGGTAATATAAAGTCTGAAAACCTTTTTTGTTGGCGATGTTTTAGAACTTAGGATAATTTCTAAAGACTTTTTTTCCAAAACAATTCTTTATGCATCTTTAACTTGTACTGAGATTTCCAACCTAGGAGAAGCCATTCTTTGCCCCTTTTAACCAGAAGATCCTTCTTGGAAATAAATGACAACCATGGAATATTATTTTCAATAAAAATGATCTAATCAGAAATAATCAGTCACCTTATGATACTGTGAATTATAGGAGTCTAACACATGGCTAGAATATTTGAGGGTGGAAAAATTATTAATCCCCTCTGGTGTCAATTAATTAATTTCTTTGGCTACATTAAATTAAAATCCTAAGCCAAAAAATTAATTAATTTTGAGTCAAAAATAATTATAGAGAAATCAATTTCTCTCCAAGTAGAAATAATAAAAAATTTGTGGGTCAAAGAGAAGTCAATTTTTGGAGGTCCCCCACTAAGGGAAAAAATGATATTTTAAGAAAATTTGAGCCCTTGGACCTTAATGGTTAATTCAAAGTCAAATGTTTGAGGAAATCAATCCAAAATATTAATTCTTGGATTAATTAAAAGAGGGTTTTAAGAAAAATTCAAAATTTTCTTTAAAATTAAAAATTCAACGGTGGAGATTAAAAGATGACCAAATTATTTTCGACGGTCAAGATTATTTTGACGAGGATCAAACCAACTCGCCATTATTTTATACTTGGAGGGGTGTCTCTATATAAAGAAGTCATTTTGCTTCTATTTGATATCTTTGGATGATGTAATTCTTGAACACTTGTATTGAGTTGTTGCTCTGCTAGGAACATTTCTTATCATAATAAAAAGACTTTGGGGTTCAATTCATGGTATTCTTTCTCCGTTGATCTGTGGTATGTGTTAGCTATGTGTGATCCTATATTGTGTTGAACATTGCTAAATAATTGTTATTTCATTTGTCAGTGATAAGAACATTCTATTGGTGCACGTTATCTTAGGTGATTTGATTCACCATAAGATCTAACAATTTTCTTTGAGAATATTATAGAGATTTACAGGTACGCTAACCCTTGGGCTCCAAGTTCATGGACTATGGGGAAGAGTTGACTATGTTTGGGCTTTGAGATTTCATTGTGGTATTTGATTTTGCATGAGGGTTTTGGGCAATATCTATTTTTCGAAATTTATTCATCCATTGTTATTTATCCAAAATTATTACTCCAAAAAATTATTATTTTGTAAATATTGTATAGTTGTAAATTATTTGTAGATTATTTTTAACCCATTTATTTTGCAACACTTGGGATTTTATATTTTGGGGTTTTATATTTTTGTATGTATATTTGGGATTTGCCATTCTTTGATTCATTTGTGCAGGTGGATTTAAAAATAGCTCAAGGAATTGGAGCAACAATGTTTTCTGGTCTATTCAACCAAGTAAGGAAGGCTGATTTAGGCCCTTGAGGGTAAGATCTAGCCTCCCCATCTTCCTCCAAGCTCAACGCCTAGCCCAAGAAGTTAGCCGTCTAACTTTTTTACAGTCATTTTTGGCAATTGTAGGCTTCCGTTTTTTTTTTTTTAGGACCTAAGGCCTATCCATCCAGCCTATTTTCCCCTAGACGTGAGCCTCAAAGGGCTGTTTAGGCCCTTGACCTCCTTTTTACTTGAGCTTCTAGCCCTTAAAGGGCTAGCAGCAGCCCTTAGAGGCCCTTCCAAGGCCTCGACCCCCTTGATTTGGCTAGCTGTAGGCCTAAAAATGCCTTGTACCCCTTTGTTTTCCTTGGCCATAGCCTTGGGCTGCCTCCCAAAGTCCTCATCCCTCCTCCTAGCCCTTGTCGCAGCGCTTTTAGGGCTTTTTCCCTTAGAAACAACCCTTTAGGGCTTGGCTGCAAGCCCTAAGGGCCTTTCCCCTCTAGCTGCAAGCCTCATTAGGCTAGAGGCCCCTTCTAGGGCTCCTCCTCCCTCATCGCAGGCCTTAGTGGCCCTTTTTCCCTAGCTGCAGGCCTTGTTGGGCCTTTCCCTTGCAACGTTGGGCATTTTTTGCTTGGTTGTGGGGGTTTGGCATCAAAATTTGACATTCTCTTGTGGTTGCAGGCTCATGGTAAGGTTTTACATTATTTTTAATCTCTAACACTTTGTGTTTGCAGCAATTTTCTTGCTAACATTGTGGCTGCAGGAAGTGAAAGCCATCATCAAGCCTTCTAGCCCTCAACTAGGCCTTTAGGCATCTTGATTTGCATCTCTGCCCCTCATTATCTTCTCTGTTTTGCTACAGTCATTTATGCAGTCATATAAATCTAATATAAACCATTAAAATTGACCAAAGATCAACCAATAATTGCTTAACTTAATTAGCTAATCATTGGAGCTTATTTGGCATTGATAATTTGACACCTTGTTGGCTTATGAAGGATTGAATCATTAATTTTCTGAGTTATTACAAGTCTGATATATGTTATTTTGAGGTCTGATCTAAACATTAAAAGTCTAATATATATCTTCTAAGCAGTCTCATAATCAACTGGAAATCATTGGAAGGTTTAATGTATTGATTTTCTAGCTTATCTTTGATATCTTGCATTGTTTCTTGACTGCTGATATAAATTTGCAGACCTCTGAAAACAATGTTGCAACAGTGATAAATCACATATAAGTCTCTAAAATTAACTAAAAAACTTTCATAATTCACAAATAATGATGGTTGAAGTGATTTGGAATTAAAATTTGGTCAAAAGAATCTTTAGCATCTTGTTATCTTTTGCATCAACATTTTTCATTCAAGTGCTCTAATTGGATTGGTAATTGTTGATGAGATTGACTCTAATTGACATTGTGGATTAATGTTCTTGTTTCTCATTGCTCATTATTGAATTAAATAGCTCTTGTGGATTTGTAATCTAAATTCAGTCTTGAAGCACATAATCAAGTTTAATCATAGTTGTGGTACGTGATCTAATTGCATCCAAAAGAAATCTAAATCTCTCTCTTGTGTATCTAATTGGCATATTGGTGATTCATTGATTATAATGTTGAATAATGCTAATTGTCTTAAGAAGCATTGATCTTGTCTTGTTGTCTATTGGTATTACCAGCAACATTTTCTGGCACTGTTAAATTTGAGCACTTTCTCTTGTGGTTGAGATTGTCATTCATCTATTGTTTAAGTACTTCATTGTTCATAATTGAAGATCATTGTAATTAAGTACTTAATAAACTTAAATAATTTCACCTTAAGAGCACTCATATCTTTCATTTGAATTTTAGGACTAGCGTCTTCATTAATTAATTAAATCAAGCATAAGCTTGGTCAATAGAGAGATAGGCCCACCTTACTCATCTAGCTTGAAGAGCCTAGCACCTCTTTCGTGGTTAACATGGTGACCTTGCAGTCATCAGAGCCACAGTCTCTACAACGCCGAAGGCATCAGGTGATTAGAACCCAAGGGGAGGGATCGTTAATCAATCTGTAGCTTGCTTCCCCTTGGCCTCTCTCTCACAACCTACTCTAGAGACTAGCTTCAAAAGAATTAAGAGGAAAGATACACTTAGAATAGGCATATAACTTAAAATAGACCAAGATTTTGCATCTCACCCACATTGTAGGATTTGCATCTCATTTAGGATAGTGAAGCATCCTTAAGAAACAACTATTCATCTGGTAAATTGGTATATAATCTATCTTAAGAAAGTAATTGACTCTATTTAAGGCACTGGTCTTCCACGACAATCTAATTAAATCATTCAACTTGCTAATTCAGCCAAGTTGCTAGGCGATTCAGTTGTGTCTCTCAGACTTGTTGGTTGCCAATGAGTATCCCATATTCACATTTCATAAGGACTACCCCCCATAGGTTGTTGTAGGGAGAAAGCTAGAATGGAGAGGGTGGGGATCAGGGTGAAAACCCCCATCCTGAGCATTGTCACATCTTGCCTGTACAATTTAGGCAATAACAAACCCCAAAACCAACTCTTGTCTAATATCATTGATGCATCTACCTCTAATCTAAAAAAGAACCCAATCCAACTATGGGACAAGATATGGAAGCATGGTCCATATACAGCCCCTAGGAGCCACTAATTCTATATCTAGTCATTCAAAGTTTCCATCACATACCATCTACCTAGAAACTTCTCAACCATAATTTTGCTTGAGTAATATTATATCTAGATAACCCTTATGCCTTCGCCTATGACCAGTTGCACACCTCCTCTCTTCTTCCATTAGACCTTATTCCTTTTCCTCACCTTCGTCTTAGAGCCAAAAGGGGATTCCTTCCAATCCACAACTATACAACTTGATAAGTAGGTGAGATCCAATTTTCCATGTATGAATCCACCACCACAAAGATGATCCTTCGATCCAAAAACTATTGATTTTTGTAGCATCGGAAAGTGCTCTAAGTCTCGAATTTTGTGGAGAGGCTTAGACACTGGTATTCCAAAGAACCTAGAAACCATTTGTGGAAATTCCACTTGGTTAATGTTTTATTAAAATAATTAATTATTTTAATGGGGATCCTAAGTCTAAACTTAGGGAAATTAAATAATTAAAGGGTATTAATAAAACATGAGTGAGAATGATCTAGAAACCAAAGATCAAGTCATATTATAATCATGGTTGTTGATTAGAGATCTAATCTCGGCCATTGATATCTCAATGAGAAGACTATAAAGAAAGACTTGAGGGCCATTTAGAAAGACACACCGAATTGATCTGGAGTTCGAAATTTCTGGAGCGGGGTTTGTTGAGAAATTTGAGCTAGAGATCTGAGCAGTTAGCGACAGAGATAACATTCGAAGAGGAAGAGATTTTCTCATTCGGTGGAGCATCAGTCAGAGAGAGAGAGAGGTGATATAACCAAGCCAACGTTGAAGGAAGGAGGGCTAACGTAGTGATTGTGTAGGGCTCACGCAAAAGCAGTGCAGAGGTAGAGGAGGGTTTCTGAAATTTTTCTTGTAGATCAGTTTCAGAAGCCGGGATCCGGAAAGTGACATCGGGAGGTTGATCCTTAGGGTCCACAGAGGCAAAACGACTTGGTTGGGGCTGAACGCTGAGCCTGGAAGGGGGTGACGTAGAGGCTGGAAGGTACAACGCTGGGACTACACAACGACTGCACAGTCTCTCCCCAAGACAGGGTTTTCTTCATTCGGATCAACCAGGAACTCAGTGATTGAGTGAGGTAAATCCTCAAAAATTCTTCTGCCAGTATTTCTCTCTGTAACTGAATTACCCTAGGGGTATTCAGAGATGTATTCAGACATTGCTATTGCTTAATAATAAAACCCTTAGATCTGTTGCACCAGTTTTCTCGCATTGGGTTTTTCCGGGGACTTAGTCCAAACAAAGGTGTCATATGTGTGATTGATTTCCTTATTCAGTTTCCTTGTTTCAGAATCATGAGTATTATAGTGTAGGTTGCTTTAGGGATTGCTTCAATATTTCATGTATGATTCAAAAACAATTGTGTAAAATAAATTACATAATAGAAGAAGTAATTCAGTTGGTTGCAGTAGGATTCCTTAGATTGTTCAAATCTAGGAATTTTCACATGGTATTAGAGCATTGATGTGAAACAGGAAGAGCAGATCTGAATTCTAAAGTGAAGGTCATTTTTGTTGCAGTCCTACAGAACGAATCCATGGAAGGATTGCGTAGTTCTAACCAGGAGGGCTAAGATCTTCGTGGCAGTCTCTTTCTGAGTGAGTCGACAAAGAGAAAGGGCTTCCATATCAAGATCTTGTTGTGGCAGAGGGAGCAATGCAAAGCCTCCACGCAGAAGACAGACAGACGCAGTTTTCTGAAGCTATTTTTGGGCAGAATAACATCAGAAGGAGTCAAGAGCACATATTGAGGGAATTCTTCCTCAATGAGTTCCTAGCCGAGGAACTCAACATTTTTCCAGGATCTGAGCAACAGATCCAGGCAGAAAAACTACAAGATCCAGAAAGAGTGCGTAAGACTTCCTAGGTTGCGCTAAGGGGGAAGAAGAGGGAGCAGTTCGACAGTTTTCGATAGAAATGGCAGCCGGCGGTTTGCATGACACTAAGGGAAAGTCTTCCTCAGAGAATTCCAAGCCACAGAATTTGATTTCTCACTGTAGAGAAGCAGTAACCGGGAGCGTATCTGCTTACTCCAGCAAGGAGTGCATAGAGCCAGTGTTAGGTCCCTATATTACTAGTATAGTCCCTTATTGTTGTTAGTGTAACTCCCTTATTGTTATTATTGTACCCTTGTAACCCTCATTTTGTTATTATTGTGCCCTTAAATTATTATTGTTAGGTCGGCTAGGATTACATAGTGGCCCACTAGGATTACATTATGGCCCCATGGACTCCTATATATAGAAAGGAGGTTTTGTAAATTGTATCATCCAAGAATTGTTCATTTATGTAATGTATTGGAGGTTGCCCCCTCGAAGTGGCTCATTTCTAAGGCGTTGACATCTCTTTTCTTCTATTTTTGGAGCTGGTTACACAACATTTGGTATCAGAGCTTTGGATTCTAGGGTTTCGCTGCTCCAAACAGGTCATCGTGGAATTTTCGCTATAACTTTTTTCTACGAAGTTTCAGAAGCTGAAATTTTTAGGGTGCGAAGCTGAAATCCTGAGGAAGATTTTCTAAAAATTTCAGAGCTTGTTTCGCAATATTTTTGGAGATATCATCTGTGGAAGTTAGGTCTTTTTCAGTTCTAAACAAGTTTATCGGGCATTTGCGTTTATAAATTTTTTTTACGAAGGTTCAGAATCTGAAAGTTTTAGGGCGCAAAGCTGAAATCCTAAGGAAAATTTTCAAAAAAATTCAGAGCTTTTTTTAGCAATATTTTTGGAGATATGATCTATGGAATGTAGTGCTTTTTCAAGCTCCTCAATTTCATCTCAAAGAGGTGATCGTGGGAAAATATTCATAACTCGCTCTCTGAGCATCGGATTGGAGTGCCGTAAAAATTGGTCACAAGTAAACGGAATGTAGTTTCTTTGCTATCAATTTCAGTGCTAAAAGACGAAAAAGTGACACATGGCAAGTCGTACAAGCTCGCTCTACTGAACCAGTCCATAATTAGGTCATTGTGGGAGATTGGACATAACTTTGTCTTGGAGAATCCAAATCAGGTCAGACCTGTGGCATTCGAAAGATAATTCAGAGGGCTACGTTGGTACCGAAATTCAAATATTGAAGTTCTACAATCACAGAGATAATCCAATTTCAATATCGAGCTCCTCAAAAGCAAAAAAAAGGTGTAATTTTTTCCGAATTGCATAAGTCTTGTTTGAAGAATCAATTTGAATTGATTCCAAGGGCATATTGTAGAATAGATATCAGTATTGGGTTCTAAAAGATGCCTCCTAAAAATAATTCGACACCCATTAAGCCTTTAGAAGGGTCTACTATGACTCATGAAGATGAAGAATTGCAACATGATCTATCAAAATTACAAGAGCAAGTGCAACAAATTTCACTCTCGCAAAGAGCAACAAAAAATGAAATGGAAGTTTTGAAGAAAGGCATGGAAGAGAAGATGGATGGCATGGAAGCTAAGATGGAAAACATGAAGAATGATCTAAAAATAGACATCGAAGGTTTGACAAAGTTGATACAAGAAATGTTTCCTAATGGTGAAAAGATAGTAGAAGAACCTCATGATGAGAAAAAAATCAATGTTAATTGTGATTTGATAAACTCTAACATTGGCGGGAAGAACCACCATATTCCAAAAATGGATATGAGGAAGTTTGATGGAAAGGATCCTGTAACATGGATACTACAGATGGAGCAATATTTTGATCTCCATAATGTGCAAAACACACAAAAGGTACGCATTGCAACTTTACATTTAGAACAAAATACATTTGTATGGTATCGATGGCTTTGCTCCCATAAAAAAATTGTCACTTAGTCAATTTTTACGGAGGAAATGATAGCACATTATGAGGATACAAAGAGCAACACCTTCTTTAGCCAATTGATAAATCTCAAACAAAAGGGTTTAGTGGGGCAACACATTGAGGAATTCCAAAAATTGAATATAAGGGTAACTGATATTCTAGAGGAACACAGGATTGATCTCTTCATAGGCACTTTAAGGGATAACATACAACATGAAGTTCACGTTCTGGAACCTGATTCATTAGAAAAGGCATTCAGGTTGGCAAGAAAAGTTGAATGTAAAATTATGGCGACAAGGAAGCCTACCACTCAATTCTATAAAGAAGGAAGTGTTGCTACGCCTAGATTTCCACAACCCACAAGGTTGACACCACAACAATTGGAAGAAAAAAGAGCAAAAGGGCTTTGCTACAGTTGTGATAGCAAATACACTAAAGGTCATAAGTGTGCTGAGAAGAAATTATTTTACACAGATTGTGAAGAGGAAGAAGAAAATGAACAAGAAGAGGATATACACCAGGAACCAGCCCTAGAAGAGGAAGAAATGAATCCGACCATATCGTGTAATGCACTGGCAGGAATTACCACTCCTCAAACTCTCAAGATAGCAGGACAAATCAAGAAGAAAAGGTAATAGTGTTGATTGATTCAGGTAGCACCCATAATTTTATTCATTGTAAGGTAGCCAAGGAATTAAATTGTTTCCTATACCCAGCACCAGAATGTCAAGTGATGGTTGCAAATGGAGGAACTATAAATTGCTCTGGAAAATGCCATAATATCAAGCTAACCTTGGGGGAATATGTTTTGACTAGTCCAATGCTTTCCGTTCCTATGGGAGGTGCTGATGTTGTACTAGGAGTACAATGGTTACAATCTTTGGGACGGTAGCTTTTAATTTTCAAGAACTTTTCTTGAAATTTTTTTCAGAAGGAAAGGAAGTCGAATTACGGGGTATTGAAGGGAAGCCGGGAAGGATAATAAGCTCTAATGTCAGGACAAAGCTTCTAAAGAAAGAACAACGAGGCGTAATTGCACAATTATGCTCACTAGAAGTTCCGACATCAAAATCATCTATTTCTGCAAATCTCCAACAAGTTTTGGACAATCATTCCAAGGTGTTTGAAACTCCCAAAGGACTCCCACCTATTCGTGATCATGATCATGCTATTCATTTGATTCCAGGAAGTGTTCCTCCAAACATCAGGCCTTATAGATATCCTTACTTCCAAAAGAGCTAAATTGAACGTATGATTGCAGAAATGTTAGAGGCGGGTATAATTCAACCTAGTCAAAGTTCTTTCTCTGCTCCTGTAGTTTTGGTACACAAGAAGGATGGATCATGGTGAATGTGTCCAGATTATAGGGAGCTAAATAAGCTCACCATTAAAGACAAATTCCCCATTCCTGTGATTGGTGTTAAAGTAGACCCTAACAAAATTAAAGCCATTAAGGAAAGGAAAGTTCCCACAACCATAAAGCAGTTGCGAGGATTTCTCGGGTTAACAGGGTATTATCGCAAGTTTGTTAAGAATTATGGGAGAATAGCAGCACCTCTAACAACATTATTGAAGAAAGATGCATTTTCATGGACTCCGGAAGCAACTAAGGCCTTTGAACATCTTAAAGAGGCAATGTGCCTAGCACCGGTCTTAGCTACGCCAGACTTCACAAAAACCTTTATTGTGGAATGTGATGCATCAGGAAATGGAATTGGTGCAGTTTTAATGCAGGAAGGAAGACCCATTGCTTTTGAAAGTCGTCCAATCAAAGGAAAGTATTTACAGAAACCTATTTATGAGAAGGAAATGCTAGCAATACTGCATGCACTAAAGAAATGGCGAACTTACCTAATGGGAAGACACTTCAAGGTAAAAACTGATCATGATAGTCTTAAACACTTTTGGAACAAAGACTATCTTCAGAAGAGCAGCAAAAATGGGTCACAAAGATGTTGGGTTATGAATTTGAAATAATCTACAAAAAAGGAAAGCTTAATGTTGTTGCGGATGCACTCTCAAGAAAGAATGAAGAGGTGGAAGCATTGCTTTGTGCCATTTCTATTATCCAACCAGATTGGATAACCGAAGCAAGAGATGAATGGAAGAAGGACAAAGATGTATGGACACTCATTCAAAAGTTGCAGCAAGATCCTAGTACATCCGATACATTTAGTTGGAAAAATGATTCCTTATGGTACAAAGATCGCTTATATCTTTGTAATAATTCCCAACTAAAACAAAAGATTCTTCTGGAATTGCACACTTCTCCTTTAGGAGGACACTCAGGATTTTTAAAAACTTACCACATGGTGAAGAAAGAATTTTTTTGGGATGGCCTTAAATCTGATATTCAAAATTTTGTGGCGGAATGTTTGGTTTGCCAGCAGAATAAAGTGGAGACAATTAAGACCCCGGGACTTCTACAACCTTTATCCATTCCAAGTCAACGTTGGGAGGAGATTTCAATGGATTTTATCACAGGTTTTCCTAAGTCCGAAGGAAAGAATGTCATCATGGTGGTAGTTGATAGAATTACCAAGTATGCACACTTTTGTGCATTATCTCATCCATTTAAAGCAAGTACAGTTGCTACTACATTTATGGACAGAATTCAAAAGCTACATGGAAGCCCAAGGGTTATTGTGAGCGACAGAGATCCCATTTTTACTGGAAATTTTTGGACTGAGTTATTTTCTTGTTTGGGTACTCAATTAGCTCATAGCTCATCTTATCATCCTCAATTCGATGGTCAAACTGAGATAGTAAATAAATGTTTGGAAGGATATCTTCATTGTTTTGTATCTGATAAACAAACACAATGGGTCAAGTGGTTACCTCTTGCCGAATGGTGGTATAACACTTCCTTCCATACTGCAGCAAAAATGACCCCATTTATGGCACTTTATGGATATCATCCACCATCCATCACATCATCTTTAAGGTAAAATTCAAAGGTTCAAGCAGTGGAAGATCACATCGAGCATCAGCAAGAAGTTCTCCAACTTTTAAAGGATAACCTGAATTTGGCACAAAATCGAATGAAACAACAGGCAGATCAACATCGCAGTGAGAGAAGTTTTGATGTAGGAGATTGGGTATTTTTACTGCTGCAACCATACAAACAAATGTCCCTCAAGCAAGCTAAGAAGGATAATAAATTATCACCAAAGTACTATGGTCCTTACAAGGTGTTGCAAAAGATTGGTTCTATGGCATAAAAATTGGAGCTTCCTGCTTCTTCGCGAGTACATCCAGTTTTCCATGTTTCATGCTTAAAGAAGGTTATAGGTGAAAATCTTCCAGTTCAAACAATATTGCCAGAACTTGATGAGGAAGGAAAAATAATATTAGAACCTGAAGTGGTCATGGAAACAAGAACTCGACAGCTACGGAATCGATCAATTTCAGAGTATCTCATCAAGTGGAAGAACTTACCCACTGAAGATTCTACATGGGAGGATGAGAATTTTATACAGAAGCACCCGGAGCTACTCAAGTGTTGAGGACAAAACTTTTTTGAAGGAGAGGGGCATGTTAGGTCCCTATATCACTAGTATAGTCCTTTATTATGGTTAGTTTAACCCACTTATTGTTATTATTGAACCCTTGTAACCCCCATTTTGTTATTATTGTGCCCTTAAATTATTATTGTTAGGTCGGCTAGGATTACATTGTGGCCCATTAGGATTACATTATGGCCCCATGGACTCCTATATATAGAAAGGAGGTTTTGTAAATTGTATCATCCAAGAATTGTTCATTCATGTAATGTATTGGAGGTTGCCCCCTCGAAGTGGCTTATTTCTAAGGCGTTGATATCTCATTTCTTCTATTTTTGGAGTTGGTTACACAACACTCTAGACAAGACCTATGTGGTTTGTTCATAAAAAGGGTTCTCTGTCTATATTTTGGAATAGGAATTTTAGATAGAATATAATGGTCTTCTCCAAGACTGTGACTGAGTATATCATCTACAAGAAGCTCATAAAAACACTACTATTGCAGTAGATTCACTGTTTTATGAAGTGAAAGAGGTGTTTAAACCATGACTTGACCTTTTGTTTGTATGATGAAGGAAAGCCTCCAAACTGTGAAAGTTCACCTATCTTAACAATGTGCCCGCTGTCTTTTAAATGATCTGAAAAATTAAATTTTTGTGCTGCACAGGCGCGCTGTGAAAAAACACAAGTGTGTCATGCTGCTTAGAAAACGACACTGTAGAAACCTACAGGTGCGCTGCGCAACATTCCAGGAGCGTCGCGTCTTTTTGAAGCTAGTTTTGGAAGCCTTCCTGATGTCAGAATTGGGCCTGAGATGGCTTGTTGGAAAGCTACAAAAGTATACTTTCCATATATGCTTGATTATTTTTATTTGGTGTCCATTTGATTCTTCAAAAATTGACTGTCCCAACACTGGTCAAAAATGGTGAATGTTGGTGCATAAATGCATAGTGTTGTTTGCAGGCCACTTTTGGATGCCTTCCCGGTGTCATAATTGGGCCCGCGATGGCTCGTTCGAAAGATATGGAATTATAATTTCCAAATATGCTTGATTTTTTTCATTTTGTGTCTGATTTATTGTTCAAAAATTGATTTTCCCAACACTCTTCAAAAATGGTGGATGCTAGTGCAGAAATGCATAGTGCTGTTTGCAAGCCACTTTTGGATGCCTTCCCTGTGTTGGAATTGGGCTCGATATGGCTCATTGGAAAGATATGGAAGTATAATTTCCAAATATACTTGATTTTTTTCATTTGGTATCCATTTTTTTTTTCAAAAAATTTCCGTCCCAAAACTGGTCAAAAATGGTGAATGTTGGTTCCAGCCGTGCAAAAATTCTCCCGTGACACCTGTATTTTTTACATTTCTCACAAACCATGATGCCTGTGTAGAAACTGAAGGAGGTATTATCATCTGATTTGATATTTTGCTTTTTTACCAAATATGGTCACCTTTTTATCCTTATGAATGAGCGGATTCATAGTAGCTTGAACCCAAGTGATAGCCCTCTATTTACCTCGAAAAAGTAGTTAGATAGACTAGGATAGATCTGTCTAAAATGAAAGATACCCTTCTTACATAAATCATCTGGGTGGATTGTCTAATTTATATCAGTTTTCAGAAGTCAATTTAAAACCCATATTGGTTTACCACCTTACCATTTAGATGAGGGTGCCTTTAAACAAAGCTTCAGCCTCAGATTTGTCCTTTGAAGGAGGCTGTCATCAACATAAGAACAGAGGCCTTTTAACACTATCATGTCAATTTTTTACTTATTATGTAACAAATGCCTTCAAACTATGAATTATTATTGTCTCACCATTGTTCTTCAACTAGTTTTTCAAAAGAAAACATTCTCAAACATAATTTTAAACCCTGTTATGCATCTTCTGTTCATCCTTTCGGAGGAAAAAGCGCCAAGCAGCCACTGAAGTTTCTCAAAAACATGCTTGACCCTCTACTTATTAGTGAATGAGGTCACAAAAATGTGTTTTGTAACCCTCTGCTTTTATATGAAGGAGGTTTCTGTTACTGTTAGGCACTTTGTATTAACACTTTCTCTTGACTATATATAGACTTTCTATTTTTTCCTGAAGAAAATCCTTGCAAATGTGATCACCTATGCTCATTTAGAAACATGGTTAGGCCCTTAAACTATAAACTTTAATTTGTTTTACCACTGTTTCTCAACATGGTATTACCAACAGAGACTTTATCAAACACAACATCGGTCAATCCTGGTGATGCATCCTCTGTCCTCTTTGAAGGAGGTGGCGCAAAATAAATCTTGTAGCTACTTTAAAAACATGCTGACCCTCTGCTTATTAGTGAAGGATGTCACAACCATGTGTCTTTTACCCTATACTTATCATTGAAGGAGGTTATTACTGTGTTTCTAACCCTCTTCTCTTTGAAGGAGGCTATCTTTAACATAGGATATACATCTATTTCAAATCACTGTGTCATTGCTTTGAAATATATGTCATTTCTTGGTACCATATCATTGTGAAGTTTTTAGGGAGTGAACAAAGTGATTGGTATATGGATAATGTTCACTGCTAGACATCATTGAACTAAATTTTCCCTTGAATATGTTTTCAGGGGTATATTGAAATTGACTTTGACTAATTTTCACATCCCAGGTTTAAAGTAACATAAGAAGCAGTTGTCTTCTTATGCCCTACATGATGATGCCCTTTGGAAAGATTATGCAACACTTCTTTTGGAGGATATTATGGAGCACTGCTGATCAGCATCACTCAGCCTTTTGTATTCATTTGACTTGAGGAATGATTTATGCTCTTCAGGAAACCTTTGGATTTAAACACATGTATATCAGTTGTTCTTTACTCACTGCACCTTACTTGCTTCATGATGGTAAACCACTTCAGCATGAGAGACCTGTTTGAATTATTCCCTTTTTTCTCCTTTGCATACTGATCATCATTTAATTACACCCCTGCAGAGATGTAGAAACAGATGCTATGAACCTTTGGAGGCTTATTTGGTGTTTCATGGTGATTATGCTTGATCTAAGTATATTTCTTCAGACAGTAAAAAACCTTCTCTTTCCCTAATTTGAATCTCTATTGAGCTTCTTTTAAAATGAGACAAAGCGACCTCTTAGGGGTGTGCGACCTATGGATATAGCAATGCTTTCTTTGCAGAATAGGAACTAATTCATGGTTGACTGGTACTAGACAGATGCTTTTTGGCCTAGGATATCTTAGCCAAGTAAAAACTCCCTAAACACCACTATCTAACTTAGGGACAATTTTCACATATTTTGAGTGTTTTCTTAGGCATGATTAGATTTTCAAATGAAAATATGACCAGGGATAGAGTTGCAGACACTTTTTCAACCTTTGGATAGTAAATGGCATGAGAAACAAGGGTAAATGACAGCAGCTAATCACATCTAAGATAGCTCTAGACAGGGATATTTTTCTGAAACAATGTAGGACTTGAAAACTGGAGATTTTTCTCATCATAGACTGACAGGAAGGGGTAGGAGGAAAAAAAATTTGTTTGGGGTGTTTTCTAGATGACAAATTGAGAGTTTGAGATTAGCTTCTAGAAAACCTAGCTAAGGAAACTAGTCATCAACAATAGGTAAAAAATATTGATGACTAACACCTCTGAGTACATAACAGCCTAGAAAACTCTTGTAGACTCACTAAGTCCTTCAATAACCATAGAAACTTAGAAAAACCCAAAAATATCCCTATATTGGCTTTTATTACTTATTGGTGGTGGACCATAATACATTTTACTTGAAAAAACAACTAAAAATTTCCACTTGGTGACTCTAGTGTCCTCCAATAGGCCTATTACTTCACTAGTCCTTGTAAACTCCCCTGGGAATGCATTGAGAAAACCAAATCATGTTGTTTGTGGACAGCAGAGTTCAAATCTTCCACCTGGCGACTCCACAACCTCCAAAAGACCTAAAGACTCCATTGGTAGAGAATTTTAGACTGGTTGAAAAGATTCAATGACCATTTCAGATTTACAAACATGGATCCAAGGATACAAAGGAGATATGCCCCAACGAATGGAGATCATATCCCTGGATTCCCACATAAAATTCCTGAAATGGATTGGCTGAAAAACCTGCCTATTTTTCAAAATGAAAAGTTTGATGACCCCTTGTTACATCTCATCTAGTTTCATATACATCTATGGAGGTTAAAAGTTGAATGGCATGAGGACTGTCTTATGAAAATGTGCATGGCAACATTAGAAGGTAATGCAAGAAATTGGTATGAATGGCTAAAACTTGGCATCTTGTTTTCTTTAAAATATCTCCACAAGGTATTTTACAAACACTATATAGGGTATTGTCCATCTCTATCCTTAGCTGAAAATTGTTGTGATAAATCTGAAGATCTCATACAACACCTTGTTAGCATTGATGAAGATTTGGTAATTTGGCATCATGAAGATCTGCTAGAGGAGATCCATACATTTCTTACCCAAAGTAACCGTCAAGATGGCCAAGAAGAGTTGATCAATGATGAAATCCATCAAAAAATAAGAGAGGATCCACAAGAGCTCTTTGAAAAGGTTGAAACAAATAACAATCCATCTGCCCCTTTTTGTAAAATAAAAGAGGATATTCAGCCACAAGATCAAATTCCATAAAAATGGAAAGCAATTGTTGCCCAATCCAAAGAAAATAGAAAAGGCCTCCTCCTTTAACTGAAAAGGAAACAAATCAGATATTATCCACTACTGCTTTATCTACTAAAGAAAATACTCATAAAGAAACAAAAGAACATGTTGTTGTTAAATTATAATACATCCTCAAGAAAACATTCAACCCTATTAGCAGTCACAAAAGGAAGAAAAACATCATGATTCTATCCAGAGAAAGAGAAATACACCTCCCCTTTTAACTGAGGAATAAAATAATTAGATCCTAAACATGCAACCAACTTCCAAATTTTTATGTAAAGAGGATATATCTATATGTTCTACTGTTGACCTATCTGTTGATGCCTTTTCTCATACAGAAGCTATAAAACATATTGATGTTGATGCTAGACTACCTTCTCAAGAAAACTTGGTGCCAAGGAATTCTCCTACTCATTAGGATTATGGCTCTCAAACAGAAATCAACTCACTCAATCAAGGCATACCAAGATTGCTTGAAAGCAACGTAACATTTCATTCTGAAGCTGTAAAATCAAATAGTCATAAATAAGGAGAAGAGATTCTTTCTCAAAAGGATCCCAAGGTTATTCAAGAGAAGGAGGGGGTAATCCTAAATGAGGTCTATTTCTTGAATCCTCTAGGCCAGTTATTATTCGAGGACCCCTTTACTATTTCCTTAGAGACTTTTTAAGAACGGAATAAATCATGCCAGGGACAGTTTCTGGCAAATCTTAAAGGAAATTTGGAGTGCCACTATTCATCAAAAGACAAAGTGGGAGTGGCCTACCAGCATACCTAAGAGGTGGAATAAAAAGCAATTATCTAGTCACTTACTTGATTGGCTATACTGGAAAAAAAAGTTCACCTAATAAAAGTACATCATATGTAAAGTTAGATTAGGATAGATAGGCACAAATAAGCTTAGCCTTTGAGCATCTTTTAGTCTTAGAATGTTTTGAAAAAATGAAAATACAAAAAAAATAAAGGAAAAGGAAAAGAGGGAAGATTCAAAAGAGGTACAACCCCATACCCAAAAAAGAGAATTTTCTGATAGTGAGCAAGTCTAAGTGCCACTGCTAATCAAAAATGATATATTGTTCAGTTATCTAGCCTAATCATGGCTGAACATACTTTACATTTATGTTGATAAGTTAGTAGAAGCAATGATTGTCAAGATTATTTCAGACTTAGCTTATCAGAGAGGATAGATTAGGAGAATATGAAGATGTTGTTCCACATGCTAAAAACCTGAACCAAAGAAAGGAAGAAGGATATTTACAAATTTCAGATCTTAATCCTTCACCATTTTGCTTTATTTTTCTGCAAATAAAGACTATTTGAGATTGTACATACAGCCATGGACACCACAGCAAATCAGGCAGTCTAATCCTGATTTGACTATGTTTAAATTTCCTATTTTAGAAATAGAGAATAAAAATCTGTCAAACAGCTTAATCTTGACAGGTAGTAGCTAGGTAGAAAATAAAGAGTCCAACAATTTAATCTGAACTCTTGGAAGATATAAGGATAGGATTAGATAGTTTATTTCTGTTTTCAAAAAAGAAAATGTCAAAGATTTTTCTAGTTCAAATGCACTCAAAATAAAAGAAAAAATGCTAGGACAAAGTAAGATTGGGTAGGTAGAGATGTTGTTTGAAGAAATTTCATGTTGCAAATTGATATAAGTTTCCCTTTTCAGAGAAATATCAACAAGAAAAGATGAAATCTGCCCAATGGATAAGGCACTAGTCCACTAAAAGCCAGAGATCTATAAACTGAGGTTCTGGACACCTAAAAGGATAGTTGTACTCCCCAAATGGAGCCACTGTTAGTCATCCATAATTTTGACTTTATCCAAAGATGACTAAATGTAACAAACCCAGATTTCTAGAACAAAATTACAAGAACATGATGAGTTCTAGAAATCTCACTGCCTTCATCATTTCAAGTCCATTAGTCCACTAAAATCTTCATCTATTTTCCTAAAAATAGTATATTGTTGTTCCTTAAAACCGTGTTGTTCCTTAAGTTTTGTTCCTATTCCTTATTCAGAAACCTTGAGAAACACTACTGAATAAAAAGAGATTGAATGTAGGTCATTTTTCATTATTTACTAAGCCTATTTCACTCATTTTTGCCCCTTTTCGTCCTTCATTTTCCTCTGAACACCTTCAAAATCCATTTTTAACTCATAAAAAATCCTTTATATGGTTTAAAAACCCCCATTTTACCTATCAGAATCCACCAAAATGATCATAAACCCCTCTTTTTGGTCTAAAAATATAGTCTTTTACAAATAAGAGTTTAAGCCCCTGAGGGCTTAGATCTTTTGCCCATATGTCTGAGCGCCCACGACCAGGCGCATCGGCCTTCCCCTATAAAATCCAATTTTTCCTTCGAAAATTCCTCCCCGCCGATGCGATAAGCCCCCTCCTCCTCCACCCCTAGTCACATACCCCTCCACATGACCGTGTCCCAGGCCTAACCTTGGCCCTCATCGCATCGCTCCAAAGGCTTATCCCTTCCCCTTTTTCTTTTCCCCTCCACGGCGATATGCTGATGCGATAATCCCCCTCCTTCCATCGACCCCTGGTTACCTTACCCTGCCATGTGACCATACTCTAGGCCCTATCCTAAAGCCCCCATCGCATCAGAGTTATCTCGTTTCCTCCCCCATTCCTTTGTTCCCCCGCTGATGCGATAAGCCCCTTCTTCCGATCGCCCAAGCATTCCTATGCATCTATCCCCACTGTCGATTCATCTCATCTGACAGCTTGCATTTACCCAAACCTTTCTCACCACTAATCGACCCCCCTGCTACACGAAAAATGATGTGATGTCACCTACCGGTCCCACATCCTACTATTCAACCACCCCTCCAACCATTGCATGACACTTGTCCCCCACTTCAAACTCCCACCGTGCAACTTGTTCATCGTGCCCGACCAGCACCGTCAGATCTCCTCCCCCTCATCCGATAGTGTGCATCGCCTATCGTGTAATTTCTCTATCTGGAGTTTAACACTCCAAAGTCACATGATACCGGTAGTATTGAAAATTCCATGTGGCGCATTATCATTGGATCACGCTCGATTCATCCAAAACCACTTACCGCTCGAATCAAACACGATAACTACTTGTAGTATTCCCAAACCCAGTCTTGCCCAATTTCGCACCAAAATCCATTTTTAACCACTTTTTTGCTTCTCCACCATAAAATCCCTCCTCCGCCTGCATCGCTCCTCCAGCCTCCCAAGAAGTTTTACCAAAACACCGCAGGGTTTTCATAACATAATCTTATTGTTGTCGCAGGTTTTTATCATGGTTTCAGGAGAAGGATCCTTATCCTCAACTCATGAAAGGAAAAATCCAAAGTCTTCTGTATTGGAAGGCTAAAACATGAAGTAGAAGGCTGGAGATCTTTGTCAGATGATTTTATCAGTACTGTGAGAGCACTAGTCATGAAATTATACCCTCCGCTGCACCAAAAAACCACCTACACACATCAAATAAGAAGAACGATCAAGGGTTAAGCATCAAAAGCTGAGGATTAAGGATCTAAACCTATTGTTAAAAGAGGAAAGAAAAGGTAGAAGGCCAATGACAAAGCCCGAAACGGTAAATACAGTCAGCAAAAAGATAATTACAGGCCCAAGCAATAGAGAATTAAAAGGTAAAAATCAGATGAAGTGTTAAAGGACAGCAAAGAAGATTAATTTAAAAAGGCAGATCAAGGCTAAAAAGGCCTTAAAACATAGTTTTATGATTAAATCAAGAAGACGTAGACTTAAAGATAGCGTTGAATACATCAAAGGAGCAGTTATTACACAAAAGGATATTTTATAAACTATCAGATAATTATTGAAAAAGGCAGAAAGGAGCCTCAAAGTCAATCTTTTCAGCTGTTTTATCCTCAGGAAGTAAAGACAGATTTAAAAACATAGAGAAGTAGTTCAGAAACATTCCTACCTTATGCCTAGCATGGTTTTTAAGGATAGGAGTGCATTTACTGTGTCATTAATAACATTTTGAACCCTAGATAGTTCCACCTCCTTGTTTGCAGCATAAATACTGCATTTGAACTCATTGTATATGGGCATTTAATAACTCTTTGAAGTAATACATAGTTCTGCTGAGATTGAAGAGAAATTGATGTACTGGAACCTGTGGATGTTTTGACCTATTTGTGGATGGAGAAATCTCTGTGATTGTATCCCTGAGCTTGGATATTGGTGAAGTATTCTAAATTGTTTAATGTTTTTCCTGTTTTCATTATGTTTCCATCATCTCTTACTTACAATAGAGTAAAAATTTTAGGCTAAGAAATGTCTCCTAGAAGCACCTTAGACTTGTTTACTCTTCACTGTATTTATGTTTTCATCTGCTGAATGTTTGATTGAGTAAGTTTAACTTATTTTTTCAACCTTAAAGCTTGTTTATTTCAGAAGTAATTCAATACAGTTGGCCTTAAGATGATTTATGGTTTTCCCTGCTTCTTGTTGACACTTTAAAAACTATTTCTGAAGTCTTCTTTCAAAGTACCAATGTCCAAAGTTTTCCAAAGAGGTCTGTTTTGATCATGCCCTTTGTACTTTCTCAAATAATTGTTTTGAAAGTCTTTATAATTGAAGTCCTAGATGTTTAGGAGTTCCCTCTTCTATGTTCAAATGATGCTTTAAGTCCCTTTGTTGAAGAGTACATATAATTAAGGATTCTTAATTGCCCTTAGTTCTACTTTTCATTCTAAAATCCTTATTGTTCATTCCATTTCACCTAAAAACTTTGTTGATCTAACAACCAAGTTAGATTTTCCCTTTGATACCCCTAATTCATCTACAAACTTGTTATAAAATTCTACTTGACTCCATTGCCCAATGACTTAGAGATTTCCCTTTTCTGTCTATGCTCCCTAGATCATTATGTCCCACAAAACAATTAAAAAAACTCAAGCTTAATAACTAGCCTAAAATCAACCCTTTACAAGCAAACAAGTCATATCTTTGCAAACATATTGAGAGATCCCACTCTGAGACTAGGAGGGCTAGATCCTAGAGCACTAAGAACTGGTTTACATGTTGCCTTGTCATTTTTTTTACCAATCGGCCAAATCACATGATCCAAACACTCTTGAAGTGTGAAATGGGCTTCTATAGGCTTATAGATTTAATTAAACATTGAAAAACCCACTTTCTAATGTTTGAAGTCCTTTTCTTTTCTCACTAACACTCTTTGACACTTTATTGCTTGTAGGTTGTTGAATTTATTGAGTTGGCTCTCCTTTTTCTTATTTGGGGCTTGACATGTTCACCTTGATAACTTTAGGATTTAATCACACAGTAGCATCTTCAAAATATTCTGTAGTTTCCACCATAAAACTCAACTTATCCTTTCCACCATCTCTAGCCACTTTTTCAAAACCCTAAGTGTTTGCAATCTTTACAGCAATCATAAATGTTGTCTCCTAAGACCTCTATAGCCCTTTCAAGTTCATTCATTTCTGTCTAGTTCACCTTACCTTCTTTCCATATTCCATCAACATTTTCTGATAGACTTTCTTCATGCTTGGCCTTGTGTGCTTTCTCCATTTCATTTTCCTACAAGTAATCACTATCTGGCACTCAAATGGAATAACTAGTTCATAACCCTAGTCATGTACAAGACCAAGTGTTTCCTCTTTCCTTTGATGTAATTTTTTTTCATTCAGGAGTAGACAATCTACATCATCAGTACCTTCTACTGATAAATCTTCCAACACTTCTGTAGAAGTGCTAAAATTTTTCCATTTTTTTCATTTGCATGTTCTGAACTGAGAAGATTATCCTCTTTGGATATTTTAGGTCCTTGAATAACCATGTCTTGACATTCTATTACATTTGAACCAGATTCTAGCAAAGGAAACGCAACGCCTGAAACATCCAAGGATAACCTTAAAAAGCGTAAAACCATAATGACCTAATGGGAGTTTCCTTTGACATGATTTTAACTGAAATTTTACTTGAATATTTTCAAGTGAAAACTGAGTATTTTGATATGTTATTATGCCCAAAGGGACATGGGCATGAGTTAGCAACAGGAAACCCTAGAGGGAGGGTGGAGTTTATTGACAAGGGAAAAAGGGCAATGAAGTCTCAGGTAGGAAAGAAGGATGAAAATGAGAAGTATAAGCCCATAAGGAATCTTTCAAGAGAAATAGGGTGACTTTGAGAAGACAACCTGAAGAATAGTGAAAATTAGTTTATAAGGATAATGAAGGCAACGAGATTTCTAAAATTCAAGATATTCAAGGAATATTTTTTCAGAAAACTACAACCATCCTATATTCGTCCAAAGATAGTGAAAAATACTGATGACTAGCAGTAAGAAGAAAGATAAGGGTAGGAAGGGAAACGTGAATAAACCCAGTAATGATACTAGTTAGGGAAAGAAAGAATCAAAGAAAGTTAAATTCCCATGAAAGTTATGAAGTAGGGATGATATTACCCATACTTTCCCAAAAATTCAGGATGTTGATCACTTGTTAGCTTAGCAGAGTTCCTCTATTTCCTAGGTTATGCTCACTAACACGTTTCCACAAGGGAAAAAATTACTTGCTTGTGTGAATGCTAGTACTGAAACCCCCACAAGGGGCATCCAGGATGGGGAATCTACAATAAATGTATATATGGTTAAGTATCATGTTGATATTTCAACTAGAACTCATGATTATGGAGAGACAGAACCTTCTAAGGCCAAATCTACTTCCAATACTCTAGAACCTCTCCATATAGAGAGCTTCGTAGTTGAGCCTATACCTCTCATGTCGAAAGGCTCTTCAAAACGTTCAACTTATAATCCCAATGCTAGTTCTTCTCAGAACTATTCCATTGTTGAATATTTATCTTAGAGCCCCTGTTCTATGTTGTCATTTGAGGTACTCCAATATTTTCACGTAAAAAGGAGTGGTTTTCTCACTATGATCAGAGTAGTAAACATGAAAAAATATATGGTAATTACATTTGATATGTCAAATTTTAAAACGAGACTCTCTCATCATATGGATTTTCATACAAAATATACATATTGGAAGAATAAAATCTTTCAAACTATAGTTGATGAAGGGTATTCCACATGCCTCATGTCTATGTCATGCTAGAAACTTATTTGGTCCCTTAAATTTGTTCCCTCTCCTACTCTCTTAACTACATTCGATGGTCATTCTCATAAGCCTCATGGGATTCTGACTGCCTTCCATGTTTGTGTAGGAGGCAAGGTTGTCAACATAGAGGTAGAGGCAATTGATGTTAATCTCGATTATAATATTTTATTAGGTCACAATTTCATTTATGCAATGGATTCCGTTATTTCATCATCATTATGCATCCTGTGCTTTTCTCATGAAGGGATAAATATTACGATTGATCAGTTAGATTATTCTCCAAATCATCCCAATTCATCTGTTGACTTTATTGTCCCCTTGGTGAATAATACCAAGCAGCTTGTTGAGAATTTGGGAGTTGGAATTTGTTCCTGCTTGATGGATAATTTTGATCTTCCATATCCTATTTATCATGTCAAATCCATTTCATATTCTATGATCTCTCCTCGAAAATGTTCTTTCATACCTCATTATCTTTCATATCCTTGGCGCTTGCCCCCTCCTAGTGCCACATTAGAAGAAGGGAAAGTATGAGAAATGGCTTATGATATATCTAGATCAGAAATTGTGCATCAACCTATTTTTAATTCTGTAGATTCTGATCCCATTCCTCTCCCATCAAAGGATGTGGATGGTAATGTGGCTCTAGCCTAGACAGTTGATTCTACTTCGGCTATGGATTTCCTTGATAGTGTTTTACCATATGAAGAGGAAATTTTAGAAGCAATGACTGGGGTACAAATATCGTGGGATGATTTGCATCACCGGTCCTATTTTCTCCCCGACTTGCGGAAATTTGAATGAAATTTGTCTAGTCCTTCTTCAACTGTAAGTGTTCATAAAACTTTAAACCATTTGGCTCCATCACATATTTTTTTCGAAGGTAACATGTCTAATATTTCAGAAACTATTTTGGTGAAAATTTCCAGGAATCCCAATGTTATTGAGAATATATTCATTGGAGCTGAGTATTCCCTTGAAGAAATCAAAATATATAATGATATATTTAATAGTTCTGAGATGTATTCGCTTGGTGTTATGAATAAATTCCTGGAATTGGTTCTTCGATAGTTCAGCATGAGATCAAGACTTAAAAAATGCAAAGCTTGTAGTGAAAAATCTTCGACCAGTTAATCCTTGGAAAGTTTCATCTATTAAGGCTGAGGTAGAGAAGATTCCTAGGGAAGGTTTCATCTATCATGTTCCTTTGATTGAATTGGTTTCAAATCCAGTCCCTGTTAATAAAAATCAAGGAACGACCTAGGGTATGCATCTATTTTAAGAATTTTAATCAAAATTTTCCTATGGACAATTTCCTCACTCCATTTATCGATAATATCATTGATGAGTGTGATGGAAATGAATTATTTTCCTTCATGGATATATTTTTTGGATACAATCAAATAACAATTAATCCCAAAGATCAGCATAATACAACATTTATTTTCCCCAGGGGTACATTCGAATATAGGAAAATTCCTTTTGGCCTAAAACATGTTGGAGCTACCTTTCAATGAGCTATGTCCTATGCTTTCCATGACATCAGGCATATAATTTAATATTATTTGGATAATTTAGTTTCTCTCTCTTGAAAGAGAATGGAAATTCAAAAGTACCTTTGTTTAGTTTTTGAGAGATGATGTTAATATAAAATCTGGTTTAACTGTAATAAGTACATTTTCATGGTTACATTTGCTCATTTATTGGGATTCATCATGTCTAATGAAGGCATTAGTGTTGACCCCTTCAAGTTTGAGGAAATACTTCAGTTGCCTCCCCGGTCGAGTATCCGACAACTTCAAATTCTCCAAGGAAAAGCCAAATTTTTAAGGATATTTTTCATAAACTATGTTGATTTCAAAAAAGGATTTATGTGTTTACTTAAGAAAGGAGTTCCATTTGTTTGGAAAAATTTATCTCAACACTCGTTTGATGCTTCAAAAAAATCATTGACCTGTGCTCCTCTTTTGAGTCCACCTGATTCTAGTAGAGATTTCCTTTTGTACCTCGTAGCAACAAAATCAACTATTGGTATGGTTCTAGTTTAGGAAGAAATTTCCCTTAAGGAGCATGTGATTTATTATATAATCCATGGCTTAGCTGGTCCTGAACTTAGGTATTATCATATTGAAAATTTGGCTTTGGAAGCAGTTCATGTTGACCAGCGAATTTGTCATTGCATTCTACTTAGTAAAACATTTGTATTGGCTGACATCAACCCATTCAATTTTTTCTTAGTAGGGGAGTGATTGGGGGAAAATATTAAATGTATTGTGAGTTTACAAGAGTTTGATATAGATTTAATGTTAGCTAAGTCAAAGAAAATTTTAGTATTTGCTGAATTGATTTTGGAATTGACTTGTGAAGGAGATGTTACTTTTGAATAGTCATTTCTAGATGAGTTTATCTTTCTCATATCCTCACAAAATCCTTGGTATGGAGACATCATTTCATATCTCCAAACTTTGAATTTTCCTTAGTGTTATGCAAAATTATGATCTACGGATAAATCAAATTCCCCAAGTGTGGTGCTAGGCACTTAGAACAATAGATGAAAGACTTTGCTATCACTTTCTCTAAGAATAAATATACACACAGTATGATAGAAGAACCTACTTGTGATCCAAGCTCTTCTTCTTCTCCTTATTTCAATTTTTTTTTAGCCTCCAATCCAAATTGGATTGCTAGATTGATTCCTGCAAGTATAAACTAAGAACAACAAATAGATTGCAATATACATATGCCTACTTATCTTAATCACTTAAATTTATTAAACATGAAACATATATATCATTCAATAGTCCATTTCATGAGAAATAGAAACATAAACAGATACATATATGGGTAAATTAACAACAATATTTATTAAAGAGTAGAAGGGGGAGGCTACAATCAATGATCGATTTGATGTCACCAACTCCAGCTTCATCCCAGCCTCATCACATCCAACATCACACCAGTAGCATATCAGTTCTTTCACTCTCTCAATTGAGAATCCAACAAAATTTCTTTACCAAAATTCTTCCTTCTCTAGCACTAGGATCTGTGTTCAATTTATAGGGAAACTAATGGTATTTTCTCAATGAATGAATTTATAGTAATAGTAAATACATTTTCCCAAGCTCAGATGTGTTAGATGGACACTTGGATTCGAATTTTGACATGTATGGACTCTTCTGGAAGGAACTGGCCATGTGGAGATTCTAGAACAATGAGAATTTCACTCCCATTTGACCAACATGCCCTTGAATGTCGGGAAGTGCATTGCAGTGCACCCTTGAATGGAGGGAGCTGCATATGCAACAAAGTTAGTCCCTTGAGAAGCAGTGTTGGTGAGCTCATAAGTGATATAACATATACTTCAATCCTTGGAAATATCATAATAGAAGCCATGAATGATTTTTTCTTCTCTCAGGGCATATAGCAACTAAAATGTAAGGGGATGATAGACCATATTTAATTTGTCTTGGGGATGATGTTCAGTTTGACCAAGTCATGAAGGATGATGCCCAACTTGACCTATAACATTTTCACCCTAAATCATGAAGTCTAAACAATAATAAAATTTTGAATGAGACGCTTTACGATTTGATGAGCTGGAACTGAAGCAGATTGGCGACCTGCATCAATCTTACAATACATTACATCATGATACTTCCTCTTGTTCACGAATTACTGAGGGAGGCATTCCCATGCTCAGCACATAAACTATCTAATAACATGTAGATAGTGTAGAAACTCGTCTACATTGGAATGTTGCCCAATACAAACATGCCTACAGATATAAGCCCATGTTTGGATGATGATCTATATGTAAGGTTGCCATACAAATTATGTGTAAAACAATCTTGAAATCACAACCCAGATGGCTGAAACTGGATCTAGGGTCCTCTTATCCCATTCACTCGATAATTTGGGTATAAGTCTATCCATGCAAATATATGATTTGTAGTAAAACATGGTAATACATTGTTTGATTACTAGCTAATGATGTGAGTTGTTAACAAATGCGAGAGAACCACAATTGATGTTAATAGATCTCAATGTATTGCAGTACATTTCGTAAGGTGTGAATAGATGATTTGATGTCGAATGCCAAACAAAATATTTCGGTCAAAGTTACGGAAGCAAGGATCTTGCCGATGCTGTAACAAGCCTCATGGTACTAGAAGATGATGTTTCTAAGTAAACTTCCTTAATGATAATTTGATGCCGACAGGAAGCCATTTTATCGCGAAATGAGAGTTATTGATTTCAAAGACAAAATGTGACTTGATATATCAATTTTCAGGGATTAATTTCATGAAAATGAAGGTTTATGAGTATTGTAGAAGGATGCGTATTCACAGGATGACTTCTCTTGAACATATCGGTGACACTGAGATGAGGTGTGGAGCTTGATTATCTTTTTTATTTTGTATCACAACGTTGGATCCCTGTACCTTAATGGGGAAGCAATGCCACCTATAATTAAATGCTACTTGGGGAGTCCAGGGGGGGCAGCTGTGACTTTATGGAGGCCCCTCCCTAGTGGGGGGTTTCAGGGGCAGTTCCCCTGAAGCTAAAAACAGATGTAAAATTTCCTTGTAAAAGTATAGTAATTTCTAGTCAATTTGGGTCGTTCATTAGGTTGATGATTTGACGGTAGAAGTTATGTTTAGGTTAGGGTTTTTTACCCTATAAGGAAACCCTTGGCTTGTATGAGGGCATTGTATTGTGTTTGTGTATTGTATGTGTATTCTTAGAGAGAGAAATAGATAGGGGGACTGTGAGAGAGAATAGAGGATATTACAGCGGATCTGCTCTAGGTTGTGTCTCTTAATTTTACTAGATAATAAAAATGAAGGACTGGTTGTTCGGGGTGGACGTAGCCCAAACTGGGTGAACCATGTATATCTGTGTCTCTATAGTTTTATGTGTTTCTTGTGTTTTTTTTTTCGCATATATTTTATTTGTTCCATTGCTTTGTAATATATAATTTTCTAGCAACAAAAATATACATTGGTGTTGGCGGTTTGTGTATTTTATGATCAAATATCTGACACGCATGACGACTTCTGACCATGAGGATGTAGTCGCGAAATATGGTAGGCCAAAATTAACTAGCGCAGAGTATCTTCTGCGTGGTAGCGTATCCAATAACATTTCCACCACAATCCCCAAAATGACAATCATTTAAAACCTTTTCAGCCTCCTCATGAGTGAGGCACCTTCGTAAAATTGTATAGACACCACAACGATAAAGTGTATCGTCAATGATCAGATAATCTTTGGCTTGGTATTGAATATGTCGATGGTCAGAGTGAGAGGTATTAGGCCGAAAATTCTGGGTCTAGAGATAAATGATAAAATCCCCATACCAAGGATAAGATAATCCGATCAGAAATAGAGACTCATCAGGAATAGATGCTTCCGATGTTGTAGCAGTACTATTAGAGGGAACGTCACAAAGAAGCTCTGCCAAAAATAAATAATTCTTTGACTTGGATTTGATAAATTCCAAATCTAATTCCTGCAAAATGACAATCCATTTTGAATTATTTCCCCCCAGAAATCGACTTGATAAAATGTGATTCATGGGGTTGCAATCCGAAATGAAAATGGTCCTCCAAAATAGGATATAGTGGCGAAATATTTGGATATCTTGAATAGCCGCCAAGGCAGGATTTTCTACGTACGAATACTTCACTTCTGTATCATTGAGATTATGACTCAAGTAATAGATCAGATGTTCTATCCCATTTTCTACTTGGAAAAATACCATAGCAATGATCGTATCAGCCGCGGTGATATATAAGAAAAAATCACTTTGATAATTGGGGGATACATTAATGACGCTTGGAAAAGTGTATCCTTGACAGCATCAAAAGAAGCTTGAAAAACCTTATCCCAATGGAAGGGAATCACCTTTTTCAAGATCTGAGTAAATGTTGTGAAAGCAGCTCCAAAAATAGAAGAAAGGAGATATCAATGCCTTAGAAATAAGCCACTTCGAGGGGGAAACCTCCAATACATTACATGAATGAACAATTCTTGAATGATACAAATTACAAAACCTCCTTTCTATATATAGGAGTCCATGGGGCCACAATGTAATCGTAGTGGGGCCATAATGTAATCCTAGTCGGCCTAACAATAATAATTTAAGGGCACAATAATAGCATTATGGGGGTTACAGGGGTACAATAATAATAATAAGGGGTTACACTAACAACAATAAGGGACTATACTAGTAATATAGGGACCTAACATTCCCCTCTCCTTTAAAAAAGTGTTGTCCTCAATGCTTGAGTAAATCTGGGTGCTTCTATATAAAATTCTCATCCTCCCATGTAGAATCTTGAGTGGGTAAGTTCTTCCACTTGATGAGATACTCTGAAATTGATCGATTTTGTAGCTGTCGAGTTATTGTTTCCGTGACCGCTTCAGGTTCCAATATGATTTTTCCTTCCTCATCAAGTTCTGGCAATATTGTTTGAACTAGAATATTTTCACCTATAACCTTATTTAATCATGAAACATGGAAAACTGGATGCACTCGTGAAGAAGCAGGAAGCTCCAATTTGTATGCCATAGTACCAATCTTTTGCAGCACCTTGTAAGGACCATAGTACTTTGACAATAATTTATTATCCTTCCTAGCTTGCTTGAGGGACATTTGTTTGTATGGTTGTAGCCGTAAAAATACTCAGTCTCCTACATCAAAACTTCTCTCGCTGTGATGTTGATCTGCTTGTTGTTTCATTCAATTTTGTGCCAAATTCAGGTTATCCTTTAAGAGTTGGAGAACTTCTTGTTGATGCTCGATGTGATCTTCCACTGCTTGAACCTTTGAATTTTCTCTTAAAGATGATGTGATGGACGGTGGATGATATCCATAAGTTCCATAAATTGGGTCATTTTTGTTGCAGTATGGAAGGAAGTGTTATACCACCATTCAGTGAGAGGTAACGACTTGACCCATTGTGTTTGTTTATCAGATACAAAAAAAACAAAGTTATCCTTCCAAAAATTTATTTACTATCACAGTTTGACCAGCGGATTGAGGATGATAAGATGATCTATGACCTAATTGAGTACCCAAACAATAAAATAAATCCGTCCAAAAATTTCCAGTAAAAATTGGATCTCTGTTGCTCACAATAACTCTTGGGTTTCCATGTAGCTTTTGAATTGTGTCCATAAATGTAGTAGCAACTGTACCTGCTTTAAATGGATGAGATAATGCACAAAAGTGTGCATACTTGGTAAGTCTATCAACTACCACCATGATGACACTCTTTCCTTAGGACTTAGGGGTCTTAATTGTCTCAACTTTATTCTGTTGGAAAACCAAACATTCGGCCACAAAATTTTGAATATCATATTTAAGGCCATCCCAAAAAAATTCTTTCTTCACCCTGTGGTAAGTTTCTAAAAATCCTAAGTGTCATCCTAAAGGAGAAGTGTGCAATTCCAAAATAATATTTTGTTTTAGTTGGGAATTCTTACAAAGATATAAGTGATCTTTGTACCATAAGGAATCATTTTTCCAACTAAATATATCATATGTACTAAGATTTTGCTGCAACTTTTGAATGAGTGTCCACACTTCTTCATCCTTCTTCCATTAATCCCTTGCTTCAGTTATCCAATTTGGTTGGATAATATAAATGGCACAAAGCAATGCTTCCACCTCTTCATTCTTTCTTAAGAGTGCATCTGCAACAACATTTAGCTTCCCTTTTTTTGTAGATTATTTTAAAGTCATAACCCAACACCTTTGTGACCCATTTTTGCTGCTCTTCTGAAGATAGTCTTTTTTCCAAAAAGTGTTTCCGACTATCATGATCATTTTTTACCTTGAAGTGTCTTCCCATTAGGTAATTTTTCCATTTATTTAGTGCATGCAGTATTGCTAACATTTCCTTCTCATAAATAGCTTTCTATAAATACTTTCCTTTGATTGGACGACTTTCAAAAGAAAAGGGTCTTCCTTCTTGCATTAAAACAACACCAATTCCATTTTTTGAGGCATCACATTCCACAATAAAGGTTTTTGTGAAGTCTACAATAGCTAAGACTAGTGCTAGGCACATTTCCTCTTTAAGATGTTCAAATGCCTTAGTTTCTTCAGGAGTCTATGATAAGGCATATTTCTTCAATAATGTTGTTGGAGGTGTTGCTATTCTCCCATAGTTTTGAACAAACCTGCGATAATACCTTGTTAACCCGAGAAATCCTCGCAACTTCTTTATGGTTGTGGGGACTTTCCATTCCTTAATGGCTTTAATTTTGTTAGGGTCTACCTTAACTCCCTTGTGAGATACTATATGATCCAGATATTCCACCTCTTGTACTCCAAAGAAACATTTGGATGTTTTTTCATATAATTGTTTCTCCTGCAATAGTTTGAGCACCCTGTCAACATGTTGAATATGATCCTTCCAAGACCTGTTGTAGATTAGTATATCATCAAAAAATACTAGCACAAATTTTCTAAGGAAGGGTTTGAAAATGGAATTCATCAACCCTTGAAATGTAGAAGGTGCATTGGTAAGGCCAAAAGGCATGACCAAAAATTCATAATGACCCTCATGAGTTCAAAATGTTGTTTTTGAAATATCTTCAGTCTTCATTCTAGTTTGATGATATCCTGAAGGAAGATCCAACTTGGTAAAATAAATTGCTCCATGTAATTCATCCAATAATTCATCAATCACAAGAATGGGAAATTTATCTTTAATGGTGAGCTTATTGAGCTCCCTATAACTTGGACACATGCGCCATGATCCATCCTTCTTGTGTACCAATACTATAGGAGCAGAGAAAGAACTTTGACTCGGTTGAATTATACCAGTCTCTAACATTTCTTCAATCATACGTTCAATTTCGCTCTTTTGGACATAAGGATATATATAAGGCCTGATGTTTGGAGGAACACTTCCTGGACTCAAATGAATAGCATGATCATGATCATGAATAGGTGGGAGTCCTTTTCGAGCTTCAAACACCTTGGAATGATTTTCCAATACTTTTTGGAGATCTGTAGAAATAGATGATTTTTATGTTGGAACTTCTAGTGAGCATAATTGTGAAATTACGCCTCGTTGTTATTTCTTCAGAAGTTTTTTCTTGACATTAGAGATTATTATATTTCTCGGCTTCCTTACGATACCCCGTAATTTGACTTCCTTTACTTTTTAAAGAAATTTCAAGAAAAGTTCATGAAAATTAAAAGCTATCATCCCCAAAGATTGTAGCCATTGTACTCCTAGTACAACATCAGCACCTCCCATAGGAATGGAAAGCATTGGACTATTCAATACATATTCCCCCATCGTTAGCTTGATATTATGGCACTTTCCAAAGAAATTTATAGTTCCTCCATTTGCAACCATCACTTGACATTCAGGTGCTGGGTATAGGAAACAATTCAATTCCTTGGCTACCTTACAATGAATACAATTATGGGCACTACCTGAATCAATCAGCACTATTACCTTTTTCTTCTTGATATGTCCTTCTATCTTGAGAGTTTTAGGGGTGGTAATTCCTACCAATGAATTACACGATATGTTCGGACTCATTTATTCCTATTCTAAGTTTTTTTCCTGGTGTATATTCTCTTATTTTGAAGATTCTTATTCATTTTATTCTTCCTCTTCACAATCTATGTAAAATAATTTCTTCTCAACACACTTATGACCTTTAGTGTATTTGCTATCACAACTTTAGCAAAGCCCTTTTGCTCTTTTTTCTTCCAATTTTTGTGGTGTAAACCTTGTAGGTTGTGGAAATCTAGAAGTAGCAACACTTCCATCTTTATAGAAGTGAGTGGTAGGCTTCCTTGTCGCCATAATTTTACATTCAATTTTTCTTGCCAAACTGAATGCCTTCTCCAATGAATCAGGTTCCAAAACACGAACTTCATGTTGGATGTTATCCTTTAAAGTACCTATGAAGAGATCAATCCTGTGTTCCTATGGAATATCAATTATCCTTATATTCAATTTTTGGAAGTCCTCAATGTGCTCCCCCACTAAACCCTTTTGTTTGAGATTTATCAATTGGCTAAAGAAGGTGTTGCTCTTTGTATCCTCATAATGTGCTATCATTTCCTCCGTAAAAATTGACCAAGTGACAATTTTTTTACGGGAGCAAACCATCGATACCATACAAATGTATTTTGTTCTAAATGTAAAGTTGCAATGCGTACCTTTTGTGTGTTTTGCACATTATGGAGATCAAAATATTGCTCCATCTGTAGTATCCATGTTACAGGATCCTTTCCATCAAACTTCCTCATATCCATTTTTGTAATATGGTGGTTCTTCCCGCCAACATTAGATTTTATGAAATCACGATTAACATTTATTTTGTTCTCATCATGAGTTTCCTCTACTATCTTTTCACCATTAGGAAACATTTCTTGTATCAACTTTGTCAAACCTTCCATGTCTGTTTTTAGATCATTCTTCATGTTTTCCATGTTGTATTTCATTTCATCCTTCTTAGATTCCATGCCAGCTTCCATGCCATTATTCAAACCATCCATCTTATATTCCATGCCTTTCATCAAAACCATCCATCTTAGATTCCATGGCTCTTTAAAAACTTCCATGTCATTTTGTTGCTCTTTATGAGAGTGAAATTTGTTGCACTTTCTCTTGTAATTTTGATATGTCATGTTGCCATTCTTCGTCTTCATGAGTCATAGTAGAGCCTTCTAAAGGCTTAATGGGTGTTGAATTCTTTTTAGGGGCCATTTTAGAATCAAATATTGATATCTATTCTACAATATGCCCTTGGAATCATTTCAACTTGATTCTTCAAACAAGACACAATATACACATCTTTTACTTGCTTTTAAGGAACTAGATATTGAAATAGAATTATCTCTATAATTGTGGATCCTCAATATCTAAAATTCAGCCCTGTAGTAGATCTCTGAAGCTTCTTTCAAATTCCACAAGTGTGACCTAATTTGGATTCTTCAAGACACAGTTATGTCCAATCTCCCACAATGACCTAATTATGGACTAGTTCAGTAGAGCGAAGTTGTATGACTTGCCACATGTCACTGTTTCCTCCTTCGGCTATGAAATTGATAGAAATAAAACTGCAGTTCATTTAATTTTGGCCACTTTTTACAACATTCCAATCCGATGCTTAGAGAGAGAGTTATGAAGAGTTTTCCACAATCACCTCTTTGAGATGAAATTCGGGAGCCTGAAAAAGCCCTAACTTCCACAGACCATATCTCCGAAACTATTGCAAACCAAGCTCTAAAATATTTGGATGATGTTCCTCAGGATTTCAGCTTCAGACTCCAAAAATTTTAGTTCTGAAGCTTCATATAAAAAAAGGTATAGTGAAAATTCCACGATGATCTGTTTAGGTTAAATTCAGGAGCTTGCAAAAAGCCCTAACTTCCACAGATCATATCTCCGAAAATATTGCGAACCAAGCTCTGAAATTTTGTGATGATGTTCCTTAGGATTTTAGCTTCGCGCTCTAAACATTTCAGCTTCTAAAACTTCGTAGAAAACAAGTTATAGAGAAAATTACACAATGACATGTTTGGAGCAGTGAAACCCTAGAATCCAAAACTTTGATACCAAATGTTGTGAAATCAGCTCCAATAATAGAAGAAAAGAGATATCAATGCCTTAGAAATAAGCCACTTTGAGGGGGAAAGCTCCAATACATTACATGAATGAACAATTCTTGGATGATACACATTACAAAACCTCCTTTCTATATATAGGAGTCCATGGGGCCATAATGTAATCCTAGTGGGGCCACAATGTAATCCTAGCTGACCTAACAATAATAATTTAAGGGCACAATAATAACAATATGGGGGTTACAGGGGTACAATAATAACAATAAGGGGGTTACACTAACAACAATAAGGGACTGTACTAGTAGTATAGGGACCTAACAGTAAATCCTTTAGCCATTTTGGCGTAGTTGGGTATGAACCTCCTTAGGGAGTTATCCTTTCCTTGAATTTTTCGTAACTAAATAAAATTTGATGGCGTATAAAAATCAAGAATGGCCTGCACCTTCAGTGGGTCGATTCTAATTCCTTCTTTTGAGATGACGAATCCTAGAAAACGACCAGAACCAACACAAAACACAAATTTATGTGGATTGAGGGGTATTTTTTAGTGTCGGCAGCGTAAAAATATAGCTCTCAAATGCATCGGGTGATCAGTCTAGTTTCATGAATGCATGGGTAAATCGTCTAGATAGGGTTGAATAATGTGCTTGATTTCACTGACATCATAATCCATTGCTCTCTGAAAAATTACCCCAGCGTTATTTAAACCAAATGAGAGTTTCCGATAAGCGAATGTGCTGCAGGGACATATGAATGATGTCTTATATTGTTCCTCTGGGTAGATATTGATTTTATTGTAGCTAGAAAATCCTTCCATGAATGAAAATATTTCGCATCCAGTACAATCGTCAATAATCTGGTCGATAAAGGGAGTAGGATAGTTGTCTTTTGGACAAGCAAGATTGACATCCCGATAATTGACACACACTCTGATGGTTTCTTGTTTTTTCATAACAGGAATGATGTTGGAAACCCACTTAGTTAGAGGAACAGGGTAAATGAAACCAACACTCAAAATTTTTTCAATTTCCACTTTAATGGAAAAAGCCTTCTTGAGATTAGTAGGACGAAGGCGTTGACGTACCGACTTGACATCAGGGTACATGTTAATAGTGTGTTCAACGATACTAGTATCTATGCCTAGAATTTCCTCATAAGACCAAGAAAATACATCACAAAATTCATGAAATATAGAGCGATATGTTTCAAGTTCTGATGGAGAACAAGACACACCGACATGAATTTTTTCTACAATGTTGGGTTTGGTTGAAATATCAATAGAAATGGTTTCTTCAATATTTGATAAATTTCACTTGGAATTGATTGCATTAATAGGAAAAGAATTCGAAAAGAATTTTTTGATCGATGGGTGATATAGTTCACTAATATTATCTTCTTCGTAATATTGAAGATGGGGGCGATGATGATGATATTTCCATGGTTCTCCTTTTGACATCATGGTTTCCAGAATATTCTCATCTGTCAAGAAATTTGAGGAAAAAAGATCAGATGGAGTACCATAATCTAATGAACGATCAACCCAAACGACGAGCGACGATGATTTCGGATTCGCCGCCCAAGACATGTAGATTGATTGTTATGCCAGCTCAATTGGGTTGGGTGGAAGGAACTCATCCAACATAACAACTTTAGAATCACCCGTAATCTTCCTTAAGCCAGATGGAGTGGAAGATATCATGTAGCAGGTCTCTATGCTTGCAATTTCTGTCGACGTTGCAGGCGGAAGAAATGAAAAGGTTCCCATGAAAGTTTAATCTTTTAAGAGTCCTACACCAATGTTCTGAAGTGCGAGTTGGGGTGCGTGAACTAACGTAACACTTCCAGTTATGTAATACTCCCAATTAGCCATGAGCTAGTTGGAATATTCAATTTTTTTTTGTTGCTTTTTTTAAAGAATAAGAGGACAAAGGAGGTCCATAATTATCCTTAATAATGAGCAAATCAATGCCAAATTTGAAAGATATAAATATTGGCAGCTTAATTAAGCACCCTTGATGTGAAAAGGGGCTAGATCACCTTGACTAGGCCAACCTTGACCAAATCAACAGCGATGTCATGGAGTAGTGGTCATCAATGAAAGACAACACAGTTTTAGATTGAGATGCTTTGTTTGGAAGTAGTGCCATTATTGGATGAGGCTTAAGGTTTGCAAGCTCATATCTCATTTAAGGAAGAGGATGGCAGCCATATTCATTATGTATAGGTTTATTATATTTCTGAATATATGTTACGTTTAGACATATATCTTTCTCTTGATATTTAACTGAGATAGAGTGTTGTTTAGTATAGGGTGTTCTTGATCGGGAATCCCACTTCTTTCCTTGAGAGCCCTCTTGGAAGAGTTTTGTACTAAATTTTCCACTATCAAGATTAATTCCAAGCTTCATCTTTCATTTACAGTGTAGATCCTGTTGATGGTTTGGTTGTTTTTCAGGTTGCAACAAGTGGAGACTAGATCTCTAGATCTAGGCCATTTCATTGCTCATTTTTAGTGGAGGAGGCTTCCTTTCCATTGTGAGGATAGTATTGAAGGGCTTTATGCTTATTTTCAGATCTTGGAATCAGGCCAACTGGTTATTCATCCCTACAACACAGTTTACTTCCAGATCTGCGTTATTTCTGTAGGAGGAGTTGCAGGGTGGTTTAGCACACCATTTGGAGAGATGATTGTCTAGTGAAGTGGATCTACCTTTCACTTAGAGGATATATTGGAGGAGGCTACTGTATTGATCATATTAGATCAGCCACACTTTCCAGATCTATATTTTGCAGTAGATTGGCAACCTTAAAGCTTAGATCTACATCTTGTACATGGTGTTTTGCTGAAAACACTTAAGGGGTTCTTCAGAGGAGGTTGTATAGTGCTCAGATCTGAAATAGATCTATCTTTTGAGGCACATATCAGCCCTAGATCTGATGAATGTTCATTTTCTATACCATAGCTAATAAAATAACATTGTAAGGGCCTTCCAGCTTTTATATATAGTTGCAGCACCTCATCTTGATGATATTTTCCATTGGAGGCTTGTAATTCCTTGTTGTGTAACTTATGGGCCATTTCTTATGCATCTTTTGCTGTTGTTATAACACATGAAAGGTCTCCATATTGGCCTCTTGAATTTAAATGATTATTTACACATTTTTTCTAGCATTTGGCACTATATTCCTTCTTTTCCCATTTGGGAATATTACAAGTTACCTGGGAAGTAGAGGCAAAAAAGGATAGTTGATTGATGATTGTGATGACACTTTTATGTGGAAAGGCGATCATTCTAAAATATGTAGAAACGATCGCAGTCATAGAATATGCCCATGGCCTTTTGAGTAAAATGTTGTAATCAAGGGGTCCATCAACAACCTCAACTTCAACATTCATTGTTTTTCCCCCTAGTTCAACATGCAGGTTATTGATAATACCACAACTCTTATATGTACGTCCGTCGAAAGCTTTCAATGTCGTAGGCGATTGAGATAGGCACAGCAAGCCAAGTGACTTCCAATAGTTTAGAGACATAATTCATGTAGATGCTCCCTCATCAATAATATTATGATGAACAAGGTGACTGAGAACATTTACTTGGATGGAGAATGCCAATTCTACTAGTAATTGCAGCACATAGCCCGTATGATTAAAGACTATGAGATTGGAATCTATCGGATCAATTCCACCAATTTCCGACAACAAAAACTATTTCTGGGAGGGACAATTTTGTACCACCTCAAGCATTGACATAGATGAAGGGGATTGAGAGAAATATTCAACTATATTATAATTTTGAGTAGCTCTTGCTCGAGGATTAAATGTTGATTTATGAAAGACTCCCTTTGGTGGCTTGATTGTCAATTTAGGAATAGAAGTTGGTGGTATCGATTCCATAGACGAATTTGTGGTCGAGGTAGTAGGTTGATCAGTAGCTTGACTACCGTAATATTTATTATGCATTGAAATCAAGACATCAGTCAATGGCTTTGTGATAGACAACATAAGAACTTGTGAACTAGAAGATAGATCCATAACAACCAAATTTGTGTCCGGATTCGGAAATGGATTTGTCAACACAGTTGATGTGTGTGAGGTCTTAAAAAAATTTTAGACATCGGCGTGGTGAGGACAGTCTCAAACAAAGTGTTCCTTATTACAGATTATGCAAGGGTAATGAGGTTTCCTATTTCCAGTCAATTGATCAAAAAATATTTCTTGTGGGGTATAAGTTTGTTTTTTCTTTGATTTTACCTTTTTCTTACTTTCGGGTTGCTTGTCACTTTTTCCATTGTCAGATGACATGACATGGATTTAGGAAGAAGGTGCAGGATAAAATGCAGTAGAGTAATGCATGCTTGCAGTACCAATTATATCGTCTCTGGCATGAGAGTCCTTAGATGAAGGAGGAACAGTAAAATTATATCGCAGTGCATTGGGAATTATATTGTAGAGCGTGCTAGACTGAGTGTAAATCAAGTCTAAATACTGGGCACGAGAAATGACCTCCTCTTCAGTGATGACGCCACCCTTAGCCATATCCTAAATTATATATGGTAATAGGGATTTAATGAACCACTCAGTAAGGATCTGATCAAGAATAAATATCTTAACCATTCTATGACGATGACACCAATCATGAATATGATCAGAAATGTGAGAAGAATTATTCTGTTTAAAATTAGTCAAGAGTTTCATTCTAGTTTCATATCAGATGGGTAACTAGAAGTGGGTCAAAAAGACAGTAGCTAGGGTAGTAAAATTATCAAAAGAAGGTCTTGGTAACTCAATGTACCATTTCACAGCCAGACTAGTGAGCATACACTGGAAAAGATGTAGCCAAACAGAGTCATCATTTAGGGAGTTATATGAACACCAAAAATGATTAGTCATGACATGCATTAACGGGTCTTATCCAGGGTTTCCATTGAACTTAGGAATATCAGAGGGAAATTTATGTGTCACCGACCACCAAGGAGTGTAATTGATTGGGTCATTAGTGAGCTAGTTTGAATTTGGTAAATTTAAAGTTGCAACAAAGGGAAACTGTCGATTAAGGTCAAGTTGAGCATAGCCAGGGTATGATAGAATTTCTTGGGCAAGAGGAATTTGAGCACCAACATAAGTAATTTGTTTTTGGTGTTAGTGTCCTATGATTTGGCAGATTGACAGACCAAATGACGGAGTAACATCAAACCAATCTTTGGAGCCCTAGAACCTAGCCTTCCTGGACTCAGAGAGGGCTCTCTCTAATGAAGTGAGGGATGTGAGCTTGTTAACTTAGTTTGTTTAGATTTCATGATAGTTTTTAAAACAAGAAAATGAGATCAATTGGGCTATGGGGTCAAAAGAAAGCCAAGGATGTCAAGACAATGGGTAGGGTGTACTGCAGGGCCGATTCAGTATAGCGAATGGATATTTCAGGTGGTTTATGAAGTGAAATGAGCATCAAGTTTGTGCAAGACAAAGGGATATTAAGCATAAATAGTTTAAACAGCAAGTATTCATATGGTAGGGCTAACCATTAATCACTATGAATCCAACTCAAACTGATAGATGCAAAAAATAAACATTCAGGTGATGCATATAAGTATAAGACCCTCTAACTGTGGGAAAATCACCTTCAGTGGTTGAGACCACATGTAAGAGAAACCAACAGCTCAAAATGTGGAAAGGAAACTCCTAAGCAACACATTCAATCTAATGATAACTTTGAAATAAGTCTGCAAGTATAGGAAGAAGGCAAGATCGAAACAAGATCTCTCTGATTTAAACTAGACAGTCAATAATTCAAAGGAGATTTCATTAATGAGGTTTAAATAACTATGAGTAATCAGGGAATACCATGAATCAAACAAGATACCATGTCATATTAATCATTAAGGAAATAAATAACAAGTTCCTATTGGACCAAAGGGCAGTTAAGAATCCTTTGACATGGCTAAGAAAGATGAAAACATATCAGCTGTAATGAATCAGGAAATTTGATGAGCCTCCATGGGCATACCTCAAACTATTCTTTATTGACCTACAACAAGCAAGAAGCATGGATACATATGTGAAAAACTAAGAAAACATAACTGAAAAGAAGTAAAATACCATTTACCAAGCCATGGAATCCTGCACATAGATCCTCTCCATCATCTAGGCAAGCAAGTCAAGCTATTCACTCCATAAAACAAGTTTCATCATCAAAACTCATAACATATATTTCTCTAAGGTCAGTCAAGTTCTTAAGCTCTTCAAAGTCCATCTTTTTTATAAATTCTTCAACCAACAATATTACAATGATTCTCCATGAGTTATATAGGAGAATGAGAAGATAAGCTTCACAAAACTAACTAGAAGCTCATAGGCTAAAAACAAATATGATTTTGTCCTTGAGGCTTTGCAAAGCCCAAGGCATAAAATATCTTCAAAATATCTATAAAATGCTAAAAAATGAAAAAATATTGACTTTTCATTACTGATAATGGCTAAAAAAGGCCTAACACACATTTGGATAAGCCACTTCAGAAAACTATCTTTTTGCTAAAATGCTACAGGAACGTAGCAGCAGAAAATGTCTTGTTTTGCAGACAACTTTTGAGGGACCTCCCTGTTGGCCACCTATAAAATTTGTTCTATCAAAAGGTGGCCAAAACATTTTTTCAGCCTCCAAGAGATAGTTTTATTGCTTAAATGTTATCTCTTGAAGCCTCTGGAAGCTCTCATGCCCATGTCTAAAGATCTTCACCACTGTTTCCCTTCAAGACTCGGAAATCTTGTTGTTTTCCTAGCCAAAATACTGCTGCAAAGCCATCATTTTCCCCTTCTCCCACTCAAAAATAACCTTCATTCATTTCCCTTCTTCTCCATAAAAATCTATTTTTTCATCAGTTATCTTCTTCCATTCATGAAAATCCATTTTCTAAGGTTCAAAGACTCCTTCTTTACCTTATCAAAACCCCTAAAACCCTTAAAAAACCATTGAAAATCAATGAAAAAAACCCATTTCTTGTTAAGGGTTTAAGCCCCTTTTGGCCAAGTCTCAACCACTTCACCACCAGGTGCCCATGTTGCAAAGACCAAGCGCTAACCCCTCCTGGCACTCATCGCAAAAATTCAAAGTGCGCAAGTCTTGTGTTCCTTTTAAAAACTTGCGATGCGATAAACTCTTTTTATACAAACCTTCCCGATCGCATCGCAAAAACCCAGAGTGCAAAGTTGTTTCACATATTTTAAAAAACATGCGATGCGATCATGCTTGTATTATAAATCCCCGATCTCATCGCATATTATACATATATGTGGGCTTGCCTTTGGCACTTGAAACCTTATAATATTTCCATTCTCGATCTGCATTTTCCTTTGTAAAATCCAAAAACCCACTTTTCCAAAGTTTGGTCTAAAAACCCAAGTCATATGCTAAATACAATGGGTAGATTGAAAAGAGCCGATCACGCAATCGCAATCGCAGAAAATACAATGGGTAGATTGAAAATCCCATGTTCAAACTTTCGATATGCGATTGGCCCTTGTCATACAAAGCCCCAGCCATATGTTTCTCCATCCGCCCAACGGCCCCGCAATCGGGCACCAAGCCACTTTTCCTCTGCCCAAAGCAGAAATCATTGTTTTATATTTAAACTTTGGGTTTTTATGCTTTTCTAAAGGTTTTTCCACTGGTCCGAAGTGCAAGAAATCTCCACCGTTGAATTCAATCTACAGATCCGACGGTGCGGAACCTATCAAACCCAGTGGACCCCACCAGCCGTGCGCCGTTTTCCCAAAACAATATGGTTTTCATCGCATCGCCTTCGAGCGGAGGGAGGTTTTCGCCCGATGGTGAGCGATTCCATACATCGCATGACACACGTCCTGGACACTATTCCGAAAACCACCATCCATCGCGCATTATCGTTCGGACCAGGATGCCCAGCGATATTGTTGTGCACCGTCCGATCTTGGCCCACTCATCCAACGGTGATCACTTGTTGAAGCTGTCCGATGGTTAACGAAGATGTGCACACAATAACTGGGCTATCGTACATGCGGCAATGGCATATCTGCCATCGATCTGATATGCAGATCAACGGCCCACAATTCATTGCCCGACCTCTCCGTTTGACTTTCACACCTCCATCCCGACCGTTGATCTCTGCACAATCGACGGCTCGGATTCATCCTACTGCTCCGCCTCCTCGTTCAATCTCGACCGTCGATCTCTACACGATCGACGGCTCGGATTTAATTTTTCTTTCGCCCGTTCTACGATCTCTCCCGATCAATCCTGACCGTTGGATGATGCCATCCAATAGCCCCGCTCTCTTCACATGCCTTTCGATGCAGTTAACCTATAAAAGCAGGATGATTGTAATAGTTTTTGTATTTTGTAGGGTTTTAAATCATTTTCTCACGATTTTCAAAGAAGATTCAGAAGCGGAGGGTGACGACCCTTCTGTCTTTGATTCGTCAAATGAAATCATCGACAGGGTGGGAATGCACGTTTTCTCAGTGTTTCCTCAGGCGTGGATGCCTTATAAACCCTGCGCAGCCCTGCACACCAGCAAGAAAGCCATGAATTGGCACAGTCAAAAAGTATCAGTGCCGAAGACCAAAATGAACCAGAGCAGAGGATTAATGGACTGTTTTGGGGGGATTATGGCTAAGGATGATCATTAAAAACCTAATCCCTGATTTAAAACAGAGTTTAAAACAAATCTAAAGGGTTTCACCTACAGAAACCCCGCACCGCCACAAATTGAGGAAAATTGATCCCTTTAGTTATCACGACGCCACTTGTGCCTCAAAATATTCAATCAGAAGCTGAATTTATTGATCAGGCACCTACAGCCTCCCAGAAAATCAAAGGTTGTCGAACAAGTAAATACTAATCAAGGGTCTTATCTCCAAATTGTCGGCAAAACTATTTTAAAGGTTAAAGAATAGTCCAGAAGCAGATCTTTTCAATCATTAGGCCTCGAACGGCACAAACATAGTTATGAAGCAGAGTTATAAATGATTAAATTCCCGCCTTATGCCTTGCCTAGTTCCAAAGGGCTAGGAATTGCATTGATTACATAATTAATGACACTTGATCCCTGGGAAATCTTCCCACCTCTTCATTCTTCTATAAATACTTCTATAGAAGATGAGAAAATGTTGGTCTCTGGACATCTGAATGTATGTAATAGTTATTCTGAAGCCACTAATGCCCTGTTTGCAATTCAAAGATATATAAGCTGATATGGGAAGTTCGAAGTTGTAGAGACCCACCAGGCTTGCTGATTGTAACTGGTTTGAACATCTAATACAAGGTGTTGATTTATGGGATCCTGATTTGTGTCAATGGTGATGTGTTTCTCACTGTCAATTGTTATTTTGCTTAATTTTTCCACTCTATTCACTTTCTCTGATAAGGAGCAGCAAACATAGATCTAGGATTTACTTTCAACAGTACCCTACTCTTACTGAAAGCTTTATTGTCTATGTTTTCTTCATTTGAACGTTCTCTTTAAAGAGTACATAAATGCAGGTCGGTTTAAAGGCACTTGCCTGATCTAAATTGCTCTTTGTCACTGTTATCTATGTTTTCCTTATTTAATATGCTGAAAGCAGGGTAGTTTAAAGGTACTTACCTGATCTTAAGCTTTCAACTATTTTTTAATGTTTCCTAGCTGAAAGTACTTCAAAGCAGGCTAGTTTAAAGGTATTAACCTAATCTCAGAATACTTTTATGTTTTTTCTTATTGAATATCCTGAAAGCAGGGTAGTTTAAAGGTACTTACCTGATCTTAAGCTTTTCAACTGTTGTTTAATGTTTTCTAACTGAAAGAACTTCAAATCAGGCTAGTTTAAAGGTATTAACCTGATCTCATAATACTCTCATGTTTTTTCTTTAAGTACATGCTGAAGCAATATAGTTTAAAAGAACTTATTTGATCTTAGGCTATTTCACTATACCTTCATTTTTTGTTCTTCATTTCCTATCTGTTTCATTCCATAAAATCACCTTAAGAGATCCTTTGACATAAGTGACTTGCCCCATGGATCCTGCTTGAACCTTGTTGTCCAATTAAAATCCTCCTATGACTCCATAGACTAATGGGTTAAAACTGTCTTTGCCTTTATGTCAGCCAAATCATTCTCTCATCTGCAGACACCTTCACCCTTCATTTTTGAAACTGCCTTCACCTTCATCATGTCCTTGCCCAACCAAAACAAAACAAACAAAACCCAAGCTCTTCATAACTAGTCTAATATCATAATTTCAGCTATTAAAGATCACATATTTAAAATCATTCATAGAGAGATCCCTCTCTGGATTCAAGAGGGCTAGATCCTAGAATCCCAAAGTTGGTTGAAATAATGTTGCTTCTGCAGTTTTAGTCTTACCAATCTGCTAAAATTACAGATTTCTAACACTCTCGACGTCGAAACGAGGCCCGTGATGGCCCGTTTGAAAGCCCTGGATGTCTAGTTTCTTAAAATACTTTATTTTCCCCCAAATTATCAATGAAAGTATGTGAAAAACTGAACTAAGTGGGAAAAACCAAAAAAATAGCCTTTGCTGATATGCGAGGCAGAAAGTAAAAAAATCATTGTTTTTCGCCTCTTTGGGGAATCAAAACACATCCTTTGGATCTGAAATTTTCTAAGTAGATGCCCTTGAATTTAATGCATCCAATGATACAACTCTCAACTGCTGAGGATGCTCCAAAAAAAAATGGTGACGCCCATGAATTTATGCAATTAGGCCTAAAAATGTCAAAAAACAAAATCTTGTCAAAATTTTCTCAATTTCGGCGAGCAAGCCCCTCATGGGTTCTTAGAAACATGAAAGGAATCTGAGGCCAATATTTTGAGTGCTGATGTGCCTTTCTCCACTTTTTCTACCAGGCACCCTCTTTGGGAATTTTTGAGTTTTTCTTGTGCAACCTTCAATTTCTTTCGGGAAAATTGATTTAGCTTTTTGTAGTGCCCGATCATCTTCTTTTGTAGGCTCAAGTCTCTGTTAGCTTTCTCCAACTTATCCTCCAAATGTTTGTTGGCCTTTTTAAGCCATGGTTCTCTATTATTTTCTATTTCTTCGGTGAGCAATTGAGTAAGAGGATAAGATCGAACAAGGGTTGCCTCTTCTTCCTTCTTTTTCTCCAAAGCTTTTTTGAGTCCAATAGTCCTAGGCCTCTTTCTCATTGGCTACTCTTCTTCTTCAGTATGATCAAATTTCTTGGGTGAGCAATTGAGTAAGAGGATAAGATCGAACAAGGGCTGCCTCTTCTTCCTTCTTTTTCTCCAAATATTTTTTGAGTCCAATAGTCCTAGGCCTCTTTCTCATTGGCTCCTCTTCTTCTTCAGTATCATCAAATTTTCCCATGAGCTCTTCAAGCTTGGTTTGGGCTTTGGAGGCTTCCCCTTGGTATTTGAAATCCCAGGCCTCAAAAACTGCCATTTGACCACTCATTTGTTTGTTTTGCATCTGCAGAACATGTATGAAGTCTTTTGAGCTTTCTAGATCAGCTTGTAGGTCATGAATTTGGTCTTCTCTGTTTCGCAAAAGAGCCTCAAGGATTCTAGCTTCATTATCACTATCATCACTGTCTATCTGTATGATATCAAACCCCCTTTCCTTTTCATGACTACTCTCCTCTTTTTCTTTCCCCTTGCCTTGGATAGACTTCTCGGTCCTCTTCCTCTTTGGCAATTCAACAATGCTCTTTTTAGGGAGTTTGCCTCTACTTCTTAATGCTCTTGTGACATTGCTAGTCACTATTGGAGTGATCTTCTTCTTTGCTGATCTAGTGTTTCTAGGCTTCGCCACTTTTGGAGGAAGAGTCATGGCCCCTTGCCTAGGAGAGGCAGCTAGAACATACTCTTGGCTATGTTCAGGAGAATATAGAAGAGGTTTATCTTCTTGTACTTTCTCAACCTGGTCTTTTACCTTGCTGCCTCCATCATCATCTGCTCCAGATTCATCTTTTTCATTGTTTTCTTTTGCTTGAAGACTTCCTTGTTTGTCTTCAACACTGCTATGCTCATGGTCATTGATTTGGTATTTTTTCTCCATGCTGCCCTCTTTGGGATGCTCACTGTTTGGTGTTTCATTGTCATCATCATTACTTGCTTGAGGGTTGTCTTGTTTCTCATCATAAGTGTCTTTTTTACGACTGTCATGACCCACATCATCACTATTTTGGCTGTCACTTTGTTTGTCATCTTGAGGACTGCTATGCTCATATCTGTCCCTGCTTTCTTCATGACTGTTGTGCTCTTTACCTTCACTGTTTTGTGCCTCATCACCATCATGCTCACTGTTGTGTTGGCTGCCATCATGTTCCTCTTCATGACTGCTGTGCTCGCCACCAATTTTTTCATGCTCATCATCACCTTGTTTATGTTCACTATCATGCTTATATTCTTCACTTTGTCCTTCTTCATCACTAGTTTTCCTCTTGTCACTTTTCCCTTCTTCACTACTAGTTTGCCTCTTGTCACTTTTCCCTTCTTCACTACTAGTTTGCCTCTTTTATTCTTCACTTTCAATCATACGAGATTTTTTTTTTTTAGTAGTGGATTTACTAGAAGAAGGAGAAACATGATGAGTCGATGGTGAGGAAGGCGCATGAGATGAAGAGGCAATGGCAAAATCAGGATGGGAGATGAAAGAGTCCCAAGAAGCTCCCTTTTTCTCAAGTTGATGGAGGATGATGATCTCGATAAGGGAATGATGAAATAGACAAGCTTGTTGTTGAGCTGAGGGCTTCTTTTGGACAGTAGAGGCCATCTTGTCAATGCTTCTATAGAGGAAGAAAGGTAGGTTTAACAATTGAGTTCTTGTGAAATGCATAAGAAGCCTGATATGATAGGCATAAATTCAGGAAAAACTCCCTTCACACGTGAAATACTTCATGATGACTCTCATGAGAGGGGCATAGCTGGTCAATAAGTGAGAAAAAGGTAAAATGGCTTGGCAAGCATCCTGATGCTCTGGTTTTAGAAAGGGTTTGTAGTAATTATGATCTAGGTATGTTTGTTTGAACCACTTTTCTCCGATATAGGGGATTTTAGTAGCTTTGGAGATAGCCCTAGGAGAGAGTTTGAAATCCAGACCTGCTAGATGGACATGCTTCCATTGCAGCCTTAAAGCAAACAAATGTGTCAAAGGAAGGTGACTTTTTACCTCTTGGACTTTTTGGCAAAATTCCAAGCACCCTACTTCATGAAAATTAAAGAGTACTGAAGGAGATTCATTCACTTCCTGAGTTGTAATAGGCTCATACCTATTTTTATACCCACTCTTGTTGTCCTTCTTTGGAGGTATTTTTTCTTCTCATACCCTTCACTGACTCACCAAGGCAAACTATTTAAATGATCATTGAAAAGGCCCTTAATCAAAACACCTTTCCTCCTTACAATATTGAGTTTTTCCTTAGTTTGCAAACTAGTTTTGTTAAGTGAAAACAAAATCCCTTTTTATGAACCTTGTTGTGAGAGAAAAAAGGCCTTTTAAACAAACTCTGTCTCTCTTTAATGATCATTGTTTCTCTGTAATTTTTGAGCAGACGGGCTACTTTGAAAACAACCCTTTTTTCCCTCTTTGAAATATTACTGACTCTTTGATAGTCATTGTTTTCTTTCTAGGCTAGCAAACAGATAGGTTTTGAGAGCAACTGTGTTTCAGCCAAGAATTAGTTCCAATATTTTTTTCCTTAACTATTCAAAAAAACAAGCTCCTTGACAATCAAACTTCCTCTTTTATCACTACTTCTATCCTTTGCTATTCACAATAAGAAGACCTCCTTTAGATACTGACAACAAATTTTGATCTTTTAATCACTGTCCTTTTGTAATTACTATTTTTTAAGAGGATGAGAAAACCCCTTGTGAACTGATAACAAAACTTTATCCCCAATCACTGTTTCTCTGTGAGATCACTGTTTCTTTTTGATAATATTTAGCAGGTAAGTTATTTTGGATGAAATTTAGCTAGCTTCTTGACATTATACTTTCAAACAAAGCTTTGGGCCCAAGAGATATAAATACCTTTGGTAGATATGCTTTTTGGCATGTTTGGGGACGATTTTATTGTGTGAAAATTGGTCTTCAACACCCTTAATGGCCTCTTGTAGTATTAGCCCTGGCGTTCAGAGTTGGTTGATTGTTGGGCGGGCTTTGAACGAGCAAACGCACCATGTTCAAGCCTATCAGGTCGGCCCTGGGCGCTCACTGAACGCCGACACAGGCGTGCCACGCAATGCTACAGGTGCATCGCGCCTATGTATTAATCCTTCTGTCGGATGTCTACAGGTGCGCCGCACGGTTATACAGGCATTACGTGCAGAAAAATAAGCTTAAAAGGCGATTCAAACTTGCTCAAAGCCTGTTTTTTCCTCAGTGGCTTGGTTTGAAAAGTGAAAATGAACGTTGGCTCCATGCCTTTTATACTAAATGCAGATTTTTAAAAACTCCTCCCCTCCTTTGTTATTTAAAATATTAAAGCCTTTGTAACCCTCTTTTTTCAAAAAATGACTTTGTGCACAATGGTGAAGGGTTGCCCTTTTCATAAAGGAGGTCCTTTATATCAATTGTGTTTTTCTTTGTTGTTAGTCTACAAGAAGGTTACCATGAAAACCACTATCACAGCCTCTCAAAATCACAATGCAAATCCTTTAATTTTGTTGCTTTTAAAAGATCATTTAAGGGAAAACATCGACCTAATACATCACATGAAAGGGGCCAATAAAAACATTCCCACTGCAGCACTTTGAATACACTATGTGTACATTGTTTTATGAATAGATGAGGCCTTTTAATCATGGCAGCTGGTTCCTAGTTTTTTCTCCTTCTACTTGTTTACATAAAGGAGGCCTCTAAAACAAAAAATCATCTTTATAAGACACTGTGCCATATTACCCTTTCGATGGTGGTCTTTCAAAATTAAAATTTGAGCTTATCTTCTGATTGAAAACACCTCATAATATAAAATGCTCGTGCCCCCCAAGACTCTATCTCTGATCATTTGATGGAGGCACCCTTTGACTAAAAGTGAAATATGGCTTCATCACACCCTTTAACCCTTTGAATGAGCTGCTTCATGGTGAAAATATTTTGGAGAGCTGATCCTTTATTTTTTGTGAAGGTGGCCTACAAATAGTGAAAGTTTCACCCTCTTACAATGTGCCCTCTATCCTTTGACCGAGCTGGAAGTAACCTTCGGCGCTCTCCCTTCATTCATCACTTGGAGGAATTATTTCTATAACCATAAGGGATTTGTTTTAAAAATAAGAATGCCCTTTTTCATATACATGATCTAGGTGAGATGTATCTTCATGTGAGTTTGAAGAAGTCATTTTGAAAACCAAGCTTGGTCTACTTCCTTGGCTATTTAGCTGAGGCTGCTCTTAGCTAAAAACTCCACCCTTGGAGTACACTTTGAAGGACGATTTCATAAATAGAAGAAACAGAGGCCTCTTAGCATTATTGTGTCACTTTTGGCTTTTGATGTGGAAGAGGCCTTTATCCCATAAAATCTTATTGACTCATCAATGATTTTCAATATTTCTTACCAAAGGAGACCTTTCTCAAAAAAATCACTTAATCCTGCTATGCATTCTCTTTTCATTTTGGAGGAAGTGGTGAAAAACAATCTCTGAAGTTATTTTAAAAACACCTTAACCCTCTGCCTTTTGAAGGGGGTTACATCATTGTTTCTAACCCTTTGCTTTTAAATGAAGGAGGTTATATCATTTTGCTTCTAACCATCCACTTTTTATTGAAGGAGGTTATCATCATACACATGAAATCTTATCTATTTCAACACTGTGTCATTTCTATGTAGTATATGTCTCTGCTTGAGGAATACCAATAGGAAACAAAGTGAATTTTGACATTTTTCATTGGGAAAATCACTTGAATCTAATGTCTTCTTTGCTTTATGAGGCTTTGTCTGAGATGTGTATATCCTTTTGTAAAATATCAGTATGAACACAAAACCAGAAGAAAAGTGACTTGTATGTGGAGAGTGTTTGCTGATAGGTATTATTGAACTGTCCTTTCCCTTGACTGTGTTGTCAGGGTACCTGTTAGGGATCTGTAATGAGCAAGATTGGTAAAGTCCAGTCACTGAAATAAAATTATTTCAACCACTTTGGGATTCTAGAATCTAGCCCTCTTGAATCCGGAGAGGGATCTCTCCAATAAGTGCAAAGATGGATTTGTCTTTGAAGTCTTGGGTAATGATATTAGGCTAGTTATGAAGGCTGAGGTTTTTGTTTTTTTTTTGGATGGTTGAGCATGATTATTGTTTGAGGTGGAAATTTCTAAGTGCAAAGAGTTTCAGAGGTGTGAAGTTGCAAGCAATCAGAACAAGTTTTGGTCAGAAAGATAGATAATTGCAGGTTTTAGTCCATTGGGCTATGGAGTCATAATAGGGTTTAATTGAAACAATAAGGGGCAAGAGTGGTCCATGGGGCAAGTCATCTATGTCTAGGGATCTCTTTAAAGTTTGATTTATGGAATGAAATGAGACAAAAAGAAGGGGAATTAAACAGATGAACAAAAAAGAGTAGCCTAGGATCTGGTACGTACTTTGAAACTAGCCAACCTTTGACCAACACTTAAGAAAGACATAAAAGAAATTAAAGATATGGTAAGTACTTAGAAACTAGCTAGCCTTTGATACACTTTCTATAGAAAACATATAAAAACAGAAGGAAACTTGAAGGCAACTATTGGAGAAGAAACTAGCAGGTCGAGCTCACCACAAATCCTCTCTTAGCTCTGCTTTACTTGGTAACTTTCAATACAAAAAAAAAAAGATAACAAAGAATGGCCTGACATCTGGTAAGTACTTTCAAACTAGCCAGCTTTTAACACATTCCAAGGGAAACTTTCAGACAGTCTTTTGGGATAAAACTAGGACCAGGGCACACCATATATTCGTTAGTTCATCTCTACTTAACATATACTGAAAATAACATTAAGGAACAATATTTAGCTAAGACAGGAGGACGAGGGAACGCCAACATTCCTACTGCTTAAACTAAATTAAATCATTCCTAAATAACACCATTTGGAAGAAAACATACATATAAAGATTTTCAGTCAGAGAAGGGTACTGATATACAGTAGGTCCTAACTCTATGCATGTTGTTCTTTATAAGAGAAGATGGAAAAAATGGAAACATAAATAAAATAAAAATTCACAATAAGAAATAACATCACCGTCGACATAGACCAGGATCCCATAAATCAGCTTGTATTGATGCTCCAAACCAGTCACAGCTTTAAGTCCAATGCTTTAGTTTAGCAATCATCTACACTTCCCAGACTAACTTATCTATCACAAGCAGAGCTCCAAGAGCCAGTGAACACTATTTACAATCAGAAGTTTCAAGCTCAAGTATATTTCAAATTTCTGCAACCAACTCAACCAACCCTTTTCTCATCTTCTCTAGTAGTATTTATAGAAGAATGAGAAGGTCGGATCCAATAAAAGATCTCCCAAGATAATTAATACAGACTAATGACTTCTCGGCCTTTATGGGGCTCAATGAAGAAGTTTACAGATGTTTTATGTCTGTATTAATTTTTTACATTTAAGATTAAGCTCGGTGGGGGCTCTTTTTGACTTTTGAGACTCTCTGTTATGTTAAAGTAACTCGGCTGATATTTTGTCATTAAGTTTATTTGCAGAATTAACTCTTTGGCTGCACTGAGGAAAATATCTAATCTTGATCAATAACTTCAGCCTCTGTTTGAATGCTTTGAGGCACATGTGGCACTTGTGGTAGCTGGAGGAATCAATTTGTCTCAGATGTGGTGGTGGAGGCCTTATGTATGATAAAACACTTTGATTTCCTTTTAACTTCATCTTAATTGGGAGGATTAGGCTTTTGATAATCAATATTAGCCGTAATCCTCATAAATTTTTCCTCAATCTTCCATTCTGGTGCATTTTGTCTTTGACACTGATACTGTTGGATTTTTTATTCATTTTCTGTGTTTTTTTGGTGTGCAGTGCTGTGCAGGGCTCGTGAGGCATCAATGCCTTTGAATCATTGACGAGACGTGGAATATTCAACCCATGGGTGGTTTCCTTTTAATGAATCGAAGTCGTGAGAAATGAACCCCAGCCTTTGGCTTTTTTATTCAGCACAATAGAAAAACCATTTAATCACCCTTACCAAATAATATATCCGGACTTCAAAACTTTTGATAAAACCAAGTTGTATAACCATTTCATGTCACAAAAGGGGCTTGCTAACGTCAGGGTGTTTGTGACCCGAAATTTTCATGAAATCCACTTTATAAAGTTCCTCGAGTCCAGATTTCACAACCATGCGAGCAACCCAACAAAGCCCGCTCCAATCCACTGCTGCTGCGTGGATGCTGACTATGCGTTGGGACCACTGGTTCTGTGGGACCGCTGACTGGTGTCGTGGCCATGGGGACCAAGGAGATTGATTGTGGGTCGTCGATCTGCAGATCATATTGACATCAAAGATGTTTTGAGAAATGCGCAGTACCTTAGTTTATCCCCCGAGCTCCTTTTGAGCGCGATCACCGTCCAATGAGCCGGCCTTAGATCGAATGGCGCACGCCAATATCGCGTTGAGCTCACAGTCGATATTTAACGCCCGGGGAGGGGGGTATCTCCAAACCGCTCAGGGCCATGTGTCGGCCTATGACATTGATCACGATCAAATGGGGAAAACATCTTACCCCACAAAGGCGGTGCGATCAAAACTGCTCCGGCTTTGTACAGTGACTGACCATGGGGTTAACCCCCTTCCTCCTATTCACTCCAATTCACTAAACTCCAGGTTCAAACCTCAGACTCTTTTAATATGACAAAAAATCATCCAAACACCTGCACAATACAAAAATTATATTATAAAATCCTGTGTTATCTGGTTTACTGCTTTAGAGGGTGTGGGGAGGAGCGTGGCAGTTGGATTGCGCGATCGGGCCATCGTAATCGAAGGTGGGGGAAAAACATTAAAAATGCTCCTGAAGGATAAATCCGATGCGACAAGCACTTGATGGGTCTAGCGCCTGGTTCCAGCACCAGGGCATATAATAGGGAAGTAGCTTTTAGGGCTTAGCCCAAAGGGGCTTAAGCCTTTATACAAAAATATGTATTTCTTATGCAATTTTCAATGTTTTCAAAGGGTTTCAATAGTTTCGATAAGGCAAAGAAAGGGTCTTAAACTTTATCAAAGGGGTTTTGATGGAGGGGAAATGGGAAAAATATGAAAATGAAGGATTTTTGTGGGGAAAAAAGGGGTAAAAATGAGATTAGTTTTGGAAGTGGAAGGAGGGGTAAAATGGTCTTTGCAGCAGTGCTTCCTCATGAAATCAGCAGAATTTTAGAGTGTAAAATGGGCACAGTAGCCAAGATTTTGGACAAAGGCATGAGGCCTTCAAGATTCTTCAAGAGGTAACACTTTTTGCAATAAAATTTGTTCCTTGAAGGCTCCAAAAAATGATTTAGCCACCTTTTGGTATAACAAATTGTATAGGTGGCTAACAATGGCTCCACTTGGGGATGGTGCCTTCTTGAAGGTGTTGGGGTTCCCATGTTTTGGCCAGGTTGACAGAGACCAAAAGATGAGACAACATAGAACCACTTTCAGACCTTAGGATCTAGCCCTCCTAGGTCCAGAGAGGGATCTCTCTATGGTAGTCAAAGGTTTATGTCTTTGAAGCTCGGGTGTTATGATTTTAGGCTAGTTATAGGCTCAGGGCTGTTTTTTTTATTGTTTAGGTTTGGTTGGAAGGAATCAGGAAAAGAAGGTCCAATAGAAGATAAGGATGAGCAAAGGTGAAGCTTAGGCAGAGACAGATAACTCAAAGAACATCAAAGCCATTGGGCTATGGAGTCAAGAAAGGATTTACTTGTAATTAATGTGCAAGCTTTCAATTGGGCTAGTCATCTAGAGCACTTGGATCTTGAAGGAGATATTTGGAATGGGACATTAAGGGTTGAAAATGAAAGGAGGAGTACCAACCAACTCTGTCTACAGATCAGGCCAGAGGTCATTTAACTCCAGGCCTGCTTGGACAAAATTAGAGGCAAACAAGGGATCTTCAAAATATTTAATAAGGTGGCAAGGTCCTAAAGAGGTAGAGACAGGGTTCTAAACCTCCCAGTGTTCCCAACACATCTAACTAAATCCTAACAGGAACATCTGAACATAGACTTCATTGATTCATACATCAGAGAGCAGGCAATAACATCCACTACACTGGTTAAACCAACTGAAACCAACATTCAGATACACATATAAGCAGAAAACATAGAAGGTTGGGAGAGCAGCAACATAAGGTACCTATCAAGGGTAAATCTTATGCCAAACTTCTGATGCAAGCCTAAAGAAACATGATGAAATGAAAGCAAGTCAATCACAAAAACAGAGAAAGGAAAACATCACCAGCTGCTTTAGATCAGGATCTAAAGAAACATGCTTGTCATATTAAAAACAACACCAATCAGGTACATCATAGCCCATAACTTGAACATTCAGTCTGAATACATCTAATCTCAGCCTATCTTACAATGTTACACAGAGAACTTGTCTCAAGAGGAAAATACTTGCGCTCCACTGATTTCTCATCAACAACCATTACAATGTTTCCTTCTGTGCTTTATAGAAAAGGATGAACCTAAGATCGACTGAAGAAGTAGGTGAAAATTAAATGTATCATTAAACATAACAATGAATGCAGGGCCGAAACCCATTCTGTTTGACATGCTGTGTATTTAATCTCTGTCACCTTCCTTGTGAAAGAATGATCTTCCCCGGATCTGATCTCGACATTTTTGGTTGAAGTACTCCTGGTGTCTTGAATAAAATAAACTACTGAAAGGCCTGTCACATAAATGCTACGGTGGTTTTGAACTATTGTCTGGCGGAAATATTTTCAGGGACAAGGTGTGTAAATAAGATAGTATGGGTGCCCTGTACCTGATAAAGAAAAACATTCTGCTGACGAAAACCCTGATATTACCCTTTGCCTGCGCTCAAGATCCTCTGATTTTATCCTCGGGATCTGTGATCTGCTGCTCTTCCTTTGAAAACACTGATTTAAGGCTCTGGGTCTTCGTTAGCGTGCCTTAACCTCCCTTTTGCTCTGCTGAATGACTCTACCATTTTCATTTTGCTTCTGACAGGGTAGCTCGGGCCTTTAATGGCGCTGAAAGGTTTTCCACAGAGTTTTGAATCCTGTTCTTTAAAGCAAATCCTGTCAGCTACTTTCTTTGACTTCCTCGTGGTAGTACCAGCTCTTGGATTTAATACTTTCTGGACAGCTTTGCCATGTAGAATCATGGCGGTATTTCACTTTTGGAAACCCTGCAAGAACATAAATACTATGAAGAAATCCATGGATGAGGGTGGCAGGTGACATGGATGGATGAAACGGACGTGCAGGCAAGGACATGGCGAAAAAACGCAGTGAAGCGATGAAATATGGGAGGCGGATGCGCAGCGAAGATAGTTTGCATGGTAAAACCACATAAAAATGACTTCGGAAACAAATATATACAGTTAGACAGGCGGATGTACGACAAGGACACGTGTAGGTGACGTGGCGGGAGTTGGAGACCGTGAAACAGTCAACGACGGGGAAAGAATCTGGACCGTTGATCGCTGATAGATCAACGGCGGAGGATGACAGATGGAGGGCCCGCAGGTACGATGGGCGGGGTTAAGCAATGCGCGGGTTCGATGAATGAGCGGCGTTGGATGAGGGCTCCAAGATCTGACGGCCGAGGTGAATTACGCTGCCTGGCTTTTGTCCGGGAGATAATGCGCGAAATGGGCAGTTTTCGAAATAGTACACTCGGACACGTGGCAGGAGATTAGTGGAATCGCTGGGTGTCCAGGGAAAACCGACGTCCGTAGATGAGCAGTGCGGAATTTACTGGCGGTTTTTCTGAAACTGCGCAGGTGAGGTGGGGACCACCATTTTGGGCGAGCACCACGCCGTCGGATCCGGTGCTTAACGGACGGTGGAGATTAACTGCGGGGGGCCAAGGTGTATGGGCACGGGAATTTTGGATTGACCCCCCGTAGTAAATAACAACCGTTTGATCGGGTCGTCCCCTATCCCGAGGAGTCAAATACGGGGCCACCATGGTCTGACCATACGGATAGAATAAAGCCCCCCGTAGGGGAAATGCCTAGGTCACGACGCGAGGTTCTATGGAAGGAAAAGGGTGCGGGGATATCAGAAGAAGGGCACCCAAAAACATAAAATTTATCATTTTAATTCATTTTCAATGCGTTTTGGGGGCAATCAAAGGGTAATGGTAGGGGAGATGGAGGGGGAAACTAGGGAAATAAGGGAGATGGGGAAATTTAAAGGGGATTTTGGGTGATTTAGGCATAGAGAGGGGGAATCTTGGGGGGGGGGAAGAAAGGGAATCCGGATAAAGGGAAAAGAAGTGGAATTGATGTATTTTGCAGGGGTAAAGGAGGGAATAATAGGCGCTTTTTGAGCAATGTACTAGGAGAGAGGATTTGTATTAGGCACAGAAATTGAGAGACTTCAAGGAGGATGGGTTTTCAGGGGAAAGGCATTCCTTGAAGGCTCAAAACAATCTAGCCCCCAGCTGGCTTGCCAAGAATTTCATAGGGGGGCTAACAGTGGCTCCACATGGGGATGGCTTCTCCTTGGAGGAGTCAAGAAACCAGATATGATCTTTCGACTGGGCCAGATGCCTTCTATCATAAGCCATCTTCCTTCTTTGATTTTCAGCTACCACAATATTTTGGATACACAAATCAGCAGAAACATTTTCCCAACCAATCTACCTACCCAAACTAGAGCTCTAACAATTTTCCCTTGGGTGCATTTGAACTAGCAAACCCTTTACATTTTATTTTGCAAAACAAAAACAAACCTATTCTAATTCTACCCTTATTGCTCCATGAGGCCAAATTAGACTGTTGGCCTCACATGTTTCTCTACCTATTCTACTACCTGTTGGGATTAAACTGTCCAACAGGTTTCTTCTCCTACATTCTAAGACAGGAAATTTAAAAATAGCCAAGCCAGGATTAGACTGTCTGGCTTGCTGTGGACTGAAAAAGCTGAAACTCAAAAACAAAACTTGAGGGTTTGAAATCTGAACTTTTGAAGCGCCCTCTTTTCTTCATGTGACTCAGGTTTTGAGCATATTAGAGTCACTTCTTCCTTTTCCTTCAGCTCTGATTTTGTGCATGTTAGAGCTGATTTCTTTCTTCTTTGCCGGTCCAGATTTTGGGCATATTAGGACCAGCTGTTTTCACTTTTCCTTGGCTCAGATTTTGAGTTTATTAGAGCCAATATTTTGCACTTTTAGAGGTCCATGTTTTGAGCATGTTTGGACCCGTCCTTTCACTCTGTTTTTGGAATATTTTTTCCATTTTCCTGAAAGTAAAACTGCAATGATATGTACAATGGAAACGAAACTGGAAATGAAAAATTAGCAGAAATAGTGTTTGAGCATCTTGCCATTGACAGGACCCCCAAACAACTCTGTACCATCAAGTTCTTGTAAGAAAAACGCATTAGGACCCACAGTGACCTGGATGACAAATGGACCTTACCACAAGCTGTCAAATTTGCCATGTTTGCCTTTGTCCTCTCTTCTCAAATCCCATCTCAGAACCTTATCTCCAACCTTGAAATCTGAAGCTTTGGTTCTTTTGTCAAACTGTCTCTTTATGCCTTCCTGTACTCTGACAGCTTTGCTATAAACCTACTCTCTTATTTGCTGCAGATGGATAGTTTCATTGATTCTCCTTACCATACTATTTTCTTCTGATTGGATCTCCTGGACAAGTTTGATCACTGGAACTCCAAGACTAGTAGGAAAAATTGCTTCAGTCCCATAAACCAGCTGAAAGGGTGACATGCCAATAGATTTCTTCATAGTGAGCCTGTCTGCCCACAAGGCTTGTATCAACTTTTTATGCCATGATCTTTTGTTCTCTTCCAGCAGCTTCTTCATGATTGTAACCAGGCTTTTATTTGATGATTCAGCTAGGCCATTACCCTGGGCGTAATAGGCAGTTGAATGTCCAAGTGGTATTCCGTACTTGTGACAGAAATCAACCATTCTTTTGGATCCAAAAGCAACAGCATTGTCAGTGATTATTTTCCCTGGACAGCCAAAACGTGATAAGATGAAGTCTTCTAGGAACCTAATGATGACAGAGTCAGTGGCATTCCTAGCGGGTATAGCTTCTATCCATTTGGTGAAGTAATCTGTAGCAGTTAGGATCCATTTATGTTGTCCATAGGAGGTAGGATGAATTTCTCCTATAAAGTCTAGGCCCCATTTCATGAAAGGGCCTTCTATGGTGATCAGTTGCAGAGGGAGGGGAAGGAGATTTCTTTTGCCCTCAAATATTTGGCATTTATGGCAGGCAAGAATCATTTTATGGACATCACTAAAGAGTGCAGGCCAATAGTAGCCAGCCCTGAGTATCTTATTTGTAGTGGCCTTCCAACTCAGGTGGCCTCCACACTCCCCAGCATGGAATTCTTGTTTGATTCTTTCAGCTTCAGTTTCAGAAAAACATTTTAGCAAAAGGCCATTTGGATTTTTCCAATATAGGCTTTCATTCATAATGCAGTAATTTCGAGCTTTGAGTTTTATGAATCTGGCCTTTGTTTTGGACAGTTCTGGAGGGGCATTGAGGTTAGTGAGTACGTAAAGGATATCAGTATACCAAGGAGAGTTCTGAAACTTCTCCTCAACAGTTGGATGGGGCAATCCTTCCTGCTCATCTAAGGCATTTATCATGTTAATGTCAAGGGCCTATAGATTAGATTCAGCCATTAATTGGGCCAGGCCTTGATCTTTGATTAGTTTGGTGGGTTTTATTTCAATGTCATATTCTAAAATTGTAGCAATCCATTTGCCCCTTTTCCCATCTGGGTCTTGGGACAAGATATCTTTAACCACTATATTTGGCATGAAAGCAATGGTGTGAGAATGCAGAATGTACACCCTAAAGTCTTTTAAGGCCTTAATCAAGGCATAGGCCTGTTTTTCCATGATGTTGTACTTTAAGGGTGCATCTCTTAAGGATTTACTGAAGAAGGCTATAGGCTGTTCATTACCTTCTGAATTTTTCTGCAGCAAAACTGCAGCTATTGTGTGTTGGGAAGCAAATGAAAAGATCATAAAATCTTTTGAGAAGTCAGGGTTGATAAGTATAGGGGCCTGAGTGAGCGCAATTTTCACTGACTCAAAAGATTTCTTGGCTTCAAAAGTCCACTTAATTCCTGCATCTTTCTTTAGCATTTCAGTTATTTTCCTAAGATGCTCTGCCAGATTGGGGATAAATCTTCTAAGGAAGTTGATTTTGCCAATGAAGGACTGTAATTATTTGATATTCCTCGAGTGTGTGATTTGAAGTATCCCCTCAACTCGCTATGGGTCTATCCTAATCCCTTTCTCATATATAATGTGGCCAAGAAGCTTACCTTCTTGTAGCCCGAAAACAATCTTCGTAGGATTTAGGGACAGACCATACCTTCTACATTTTTCAAAAACTTTTCTCAAATGTTTCAAGTGTTCTTCTTCAGTTTTAGAAAAGACAGTCAAGTCATCCAAGTAGATAACTATGAAGTGTCCTATCTCCTCTGAGAAAGCTATGTCCATCGCTCTCTGGAAGGTAGCTCCAGCATTCATCAGTCTAAAGGGCATTTTCACATACATGAAGGTGCCCCATGGAGTGGTGAAAGCTATTTTGAGTTGATCTTCTGGGAGTACTAGAACTTGATTATATCCTGAGATACCATCAAGCAGGGAGATTGTTTTAGAGCCTACTACCTTTTGTAGGATATGTTCCATTCTCGGCAAAGGGTAGTTGTCTTTCAAGGAGGCTCTGTTGAGGTTTCTGAAGTCTATGCATAGCCTCATCTCCCCTGTCTTCTTCCTTACAGCCACTAAGTTTGACACCCAATCAGAAAACCTTACAGGGACTATTATGCCTGAATCATACATCTTCCTGATCTCTTTCTCTACTGCAGGCAATTGTTTTGGATTGATTCTTCGAAGTTTTTGTCTGAAAGGCTTCTGATTTTCCTTCAGTGGTATCTTGTGTTGTATGATGTTGGTGTCATAGGCCTTTAAGTCTTCATAGCTCCATGCAAACACATCAATGAATTCCTTAAACAAGTCAATGTATTTTTTCTTCATGCTTGCAGGTATAGACTTAGCTAGTTTTATCATTCTGGGTTTGTCTTCAGTGCCAATGTTGCATTCTTCCACATCAGAATCAGCATGTTCTATTGTGGGCTTTTTTTCTACGTCATCAAAGTCAAAAAGGTCCTCTAAGGGTGCCAGGCCTTTGGGTATGTTCTTATCTTTGGCCTGCAGCACTTCGACCTCTTCATTTTCTGCGTTTTCACTATTTTCGTTAAAATTTCCAGTTTGCTCGGAAAAAGAATTTATTTCTATGTTACAGGGTGTTTTTTGTTCATCTGGGGCATCCTCGCTTGGGCAGCCATCATCCGAGATTGAGTCTAGATCCGAAAATTCAAACTCATTCCTGCCCACCAGGAAATCTTCGATCTGTTTCTCCTTCAAAGACCTGCCAATATTTTTCATTGTCTGGCACTGCAGGCCTGAATTTGGTCTGAATGATGATCTTTTGGTCAACTGGGGCCTTAGTATATGAGCTAGCTAGGCAAGCTAATCCATTTGCAACTGCGTTTTGACCCCTAGGAATGAACGCTAATTCATATTCAACAAACGTTTTCAGCAAATCTAGAGTGTCATTCTTGTATGCTCTCAACCTGGGGTGTTTTGCTGTATACTCACCATTCACCTGTTTGATTACTAACTCTGAGTCTCCTCTCACAGCTATCCTATGGGCTCCTAATTTTTTCAACAAATTCAGACCTAGGATGAGAGCCTCATATTCTGCAATATTGTTTGTGCATTTGAAATGCAAATTCACAGTGTGGCTCTCTGCATGATCATTTCCTGTGTTACGTAGCCACACTCCTGCTCTAGCACTTTGCCTAGTACAGGACCCATCAAAGTTCATTTCCCACAGGGGTTCGTTGTTTACTTCGTCTTCATCCCCTCCCCTACAGCTGGATTCACCATTATGTGGAGTTGTGAGGTTTGTGCTAGGAGGGGGGTCATTTTGTGGTTCATTATGGGCATGGAGATCAGGGAGGTGGCTAGCTTGTTGTTTTTGTTCTGTTTCTGTTTCATTCAGAGTTATGTTTTTAGTATTTTTCCCATGGTCCTCTTCATCGTATTCTTCTAGAGTAGCCATTATGTTGAAATCCATGGGTTGTATGTTTGTATTTCCATTATCTGATCTGGGCTCTTCTGAGGATTGGTCATTGTAGAGGATAAAAGAGTCTAGATCTGTGTGTACAGAGTATAATGGCGAATTTTCAGGCTTCTCGAGTCTACTGACTAAGAATTTCATCTGAGACTCTCTATACAGTCTTCTAAGTTGGCCAAATATAGGGATAGTGGCATATGAGCCATCCATCTGCATTGTTGCTTGCAGTTTGGCTCCCCATGATCTTGAGAATAGCATGCCATGTTTTGGTGGTACATCTGCCACCACAACATCCATGACCATACACTTGGCAGGAATCTGGGTCAGACTTACACATAAGTCTTTGATGAGGCCTAGGCATTTTACTCTGCTAGAGTCAAATGAGTATAAGTCTTTGTAGGGTCTGGTGATTTCTAGGCCTAGCCTCTCCATCACTACCTTGGGCATTAACTTGTGAGACGCCCCACAATCATGCATGGCATTGTGGAGTATCTTGTCATGAATATTAAGACTGATATAAAAAGGTGGAACTACCCCTTCCTGAAATTTTCCCTCAATTTTTGGACCAAATAGGAGGGCAGGTTGATCATCGTTGAAATTTACAGAATCATTTATTTCTCCCATATTTAATGCTTTCAAAATTTGGCCTTTATATACATTCTGAGTGGCCAACTCAGATAATGGTACAGAGATTTTGATTTTTGCAATCTCACTCTCTAGATTGAAAGTGGACTGGACCTTTGTAATGTTCAATTCTGTTTTATTTTCCACTGCTTTAGTAGCTGAATCAGTTTGTGATTTTTCACTATGTACAGGGTTGGGAACTGTTGTATCAGGAGCACTAACTGTGGTGCTAGTACTACTAGTTGGTTGACTTTGTTTTCTAGTGTCCTGGTTGTCCTTCTCCTTATGTTTACCAGAACCTTCAGCTGCTGATTTGTTGTTTGTAGCAGATGCTTTAGAGGATTTATCAGGTCTTTTCTTGATGGTTACCTCAGGAGTATTTGTTTTGGGATTTTCTTGATTCTTTTTGCTCCTAAGTTCATATTTTTCCCTGACCTGTAACATGGCATCTTCAAATCCTAATATGTAATCCTCGGTTTCCAGCCATTCCTCATCCCCATATGTGGACAAGGGTTGTTCTTCCTCTGAATCACAATTATGTATTGAATCTTCTGCTTCAAACATATTTATGGTATTCCCTTCAGACTCTTCAATGATTCCCTCGTCTTCATCTAAAAATTTTTCTTGAAATGGGGGAATGATCTGCTGATCTGATTCTCTTTGTCTGTTGGGGGCAGCATTGTTTCTTCTAATGTTTTGGTTCTGGTTTTGGTTTCTGTTTTGGTTGTTGTTTTGGAAAACCATCCTCTTTATCATTTGTTGCAGTTCTTCCACATTTTTTGAAAGTCTGTCATATTTGGGATCAGATGTGGAAGCTACGTTGTCATCCCTATATGTTACCCTCTTTTCAGCTTTTAATCTTGCCCTTTTTTCCATTAAGTTTTCTTCTATGGTTATAGCTCCTTTCTGCATGTCTTCCAGTGTGGTATACTCTTTGTCTCTAAGCTCATAGGCCAGGTCAGCATCAAATCCATCAGGATACTTAGCCAAGGCCATACCTTGAGGAGGCTTCATGTGTGGAGGGAGAGCATTATAAATGTTGTTGAATCTAGTGGTGTAATCGTGAACACTCTCTCCTACGTTCCTCTTAAGAGACATGTATTCTGCTAGGAGTTGGCGAGGGTTTGCTCTAACCTCCCATTTGTTTATGAAGGTCTGGTATAATGCAGGGAGATCTTGAATACTGCTGGGAGGTAGATTTTTAAACCACTTTTTCACCTCACCCCCTAAGCTTTGTGCAAAGATTCTCATTTTGATTGTTTCGTCATCAATCTCCATATAATCAAAAGAATCCTCCATCTTATCTACATGTTGTTGAGTTGTGATGGATTCTTTTGCAGTGAAGTGCGGGATTTTTGATTGATAATAATTGGGTAAGGGTAACAGAGGTTGAGGTAACAGCAGAGGTGCATACCATGCTACCATGATAATGTTCTGATGGGGTATAGGGTTAGCTTGAGCAGCTGGTATTTGGATGACAGGGATGTTTGGACCAGTAGAAGTCTGTTGAGCAGATCTAGGGTGAGAGAGCCCCAATTTTTGAAGGAAGTGAAAATCAGGTGGTGTGGAAGGAGGGGCCTCACTGTCCCTAGTGTTTTTACCACTGTTAGATGATGCATTGTAAGCTTCAAGGTCTTGCTGGTCTTGATGATCAAACGACCTAGTTCTTGGTAGTCTATTAGGTATGTCTAGGTCAGGGAGGAAATGTGCTAGAGCTGTTGGGTTTTCTGGTGCAGAATTAGCTCTAAGAATGTGGCTGGAAATGGTTGGTCTTTTAGGTGTAGGAGCTCCTTTGAGGATACTCTCTGGATTTTCAACTATTTCCGGTGGGTCGGGGTTGGGATAAGCTCTTGTGTGAATGGTTCTGAAAGCCAGAATGTTGTCTCTTAGCTAAGCAGCTTAACCCTACTTGTCTCTTCTACTGTGGTTAATGTTGTCTCAGGGACTGGTCTCTCAGTGGAGTCTGATTGTGAAACCAAGATAATCAGCAGGCCTACTGATCACCAGTGGAGTATTTTCATTTTGGAACGATGGAGTCACCAGGTGGAGGGTTTAGGGTGTATCTAAGGGGTACACTATCCACCACAGTGCTCAGGCACTATCACCTTTCAGAAATATCCTCTAAAACAACAAGCTCCAACCAGAGATTGACTGGGAGGGAATTTACCAGAAATGTCACCTCTGAAAAGAGGATGAGATCTGGAGGCTACTTGGCCCTTTCCAGGCTCTGTCTAAGAGTATGGTGGATATTCAATAATGGAGGTTGATTCAAGAAAGGGGTGACTTACTGTCAACCTAACCAAAGTTCTAAGTTTCTGAGGTTTTACGAATGTTTAAGGTGAAATGTACTCAGAATTCCCCAGTGGAGTCGCCATTATGTTGGTGACGATGCTGGGCTATACACTAATAATGTTCTCGGTTATAGGCTCTTCAGAAATTCCCCAGCGGAGTCGCCATTATGTTGGGGTTCCCATGTTTTGGCCAAGTTGACAGAGACCAAAAGATGAGACAACATAGAACCACTTTCAGACCTTAGGATCTAGCCCTCCTAGGTCCAAAGAGGGATCTCTCTATGGTAGTCAAAGGTTTATGTCTTTGAAGCTCGGGTGTTATGATTTTAGGCTAGTTATAGGCTCAAGGCTATTTGTTTGATTGTTTAGTTTTGGTTGGAAGGAATCAGGAAAAGAAGCTCCAATAGAAGACAAGGATGAGCAAAGGTGAAGCTTAGGCAGAGACAGATAACTCAAAGAACATCAAAGCCATTGGGCTATGGAGTCAAGAAAGGATTTACTTGTAATTAATGTGCAAGCTTTCAATTGGGCTAGTCATCTAGAGCGCTTGGATCTTGAAGGAGATATTTGGAATGGGACATTAAGGGTTGAAAATGAAAGGAGGAGGACCAACCAACTCTGTCTATAGATCAGGCCAGAGGTCATTTAACTCCAGGCCTACTTGGACAAAATTAGAGGCAAACAAGGGATCTTGGAAAGATTTAATAAGGTGGCAAGGTCCTAAAGAGGTAGAGACAGGGTTCTAAACCTCCTAGTGTTCCCAACACATATAACTAAATCCTAACAGGAACATCTGAACACAGACTTCATTGATTCATACATCAAAGAGCAGGTAATAACATCCACTACACTGGTTAAACCAATTGAAACCAACATTCAGATACACATATAAGCAGAAAACATAGAAGGTTGGGAGAGCAGCAGCATAAGGTACCTATCAAGGGTAAATATTATGCCAAACTTCTGATGGGAGCCTGAAGAAACATGATGAAATGAAAGCAAGTCAATCACAAATACAGAGAAAGGAAAACATCACCAGCTCCTTTAGATTAGGATCCAAAGAAACATGCTTGTCATATTAAAAACAACACCAATCAGGTACATCATAGCCCATAGCTTGAACATTCAGTCTGAATACATCTAATCTCATCCTATCTTACAATGTTACACAAAGAACTTGTCTCAAGAGCAAAATACTTGCGTTCCACTGATTTCTCATCAACAACCATTACAATGTTTCCTTTTGTGCTTTATAGCAAAGGATGAACCTAAGATCGACTGAAGGAGTAGGTGAAAATTAAATGTATCATTAAACATAACAATGAATGCAGGGCCGAAACCCATTCTGCTTGACATGCTGTGTATTTAATCTATGTCACCTTCCTTGTGAAAGAATGATCTTCCCCAGATCTGATCTCGACATTTTTGGTTGAAGTACTCCTAGTGTCTTGAATAAAATAAACTACTGAAAGGCCTGTCACATAAATTCTACGGTGGTTTTGAACTGTTGTCCGGTGGAAATATTTTCAGGGACAAGGTGTGTAAATAAGACAGTATGGGTGCCCTGTACCTGATAAAGAAAAACATTCTTCTGACGAAAACCCTGATATTACCCTTTGCCTGTGCTCAGGATCCTCTGATTTTATCCTCGGGATCTGTGATCTGCTGCTCTTCCTTTGAAAACACTAATTTAAGGCTCTGGGTCTTCGTTAGCGTGCCTTAACCTCCCTTTTTCTCTGCTGAATGACTCTACCATTTTCATTTTGCTTCTGACAGGGTAGCTCGGGCCTTTAATGGTGCTAAAAGGTTTTCCATAGAGTTTTGAATCCTGTTATTTAAAGCAAATCCTGTCAGCCGCTTTCTTTGACTTCCTCATGGTAGTACCAGCTCTTGGATTTAATACTGTCTAGACAGCTTTTCCATGTTGAATCATGGCGGTCTTTCACTTTTGGAAACCCTGCAAGAACACAAAGACTGTGAAGAAATCCATGGACGAGGGTGGCAGGTGACGTGGATGGATGAAACGGATGTGCAGGCGGGGACATGGCGAAAAAACGTAGTGAAGCGATGAAATATGGGAGGCGGATGCGCAACGAAGACAGTTTGCATGGGAAAACCACGTAAAAATGACTTCGGAAACAAATATATGCAGTGAGACATGCGGGCGTACGACAAGGACACGTGGAGGTGACGTGGCGGGAGTGGGAGACCGTGAAACAGTCAACGACGGGGAAAGAATCTGGACCGTTGATCGCTGATAGATCAACGACAGAGGATGATAGATGGAGGGCCCGCAGGTACGATGGGCGGGGTTAAGCAGTGCGCGGGTTCGATGAATGAGCGTCGTTGGATGAGGGCTCCAAGATCTGACGACCGAGGTGAATTCCGCTGCCTGGCTTTTGTCCGGGAGATAATGCGCGAAATGGGCGGTTTTCGAAATAGTACACTCGGACACGCGGCAGGAGATGAGTGGAATCGTTGGGTGTCTAGGGAAAACCACCGTCCACAGATGAGCAGTGCGGAATTTACCGGCGGGTTTTCTGAAACTGCGCAGGTAGGGTGGGGACCACCATTTCGGCCGAGCACCGCGCCGTCGGATCCGGTGCTTAACGGACAGCGGAGATTAACTGCGGGGGGCCAAGGTGTACGGGCACGGGAATTTTGGAGCGAACCCCCGTAGTAAATAACAACCGTTCGATCGGGTCATCCCATATCCCAAGGAGTCAAATATGGGGCCACCATGGTCTGACCATACGGATAGAATAAAGCCCCCCATAGGGAAAACGCCTAGGTCACGACGCGGGGTTCTACGGAAGGAAAAGTGCGCGGGGCTATCAGAAGAAGGGCTAAGACCCAAAAACATAAAATTTATCATTTTAATTCATTTTTAATGCATTTTGGGGGCAATCAAAGGGTAACGGTAGTGGAGATGGAGGGGGAAACTAGGGAAATAAGGGAGATGGGGAAATTTAAAGGGGATTTTGGGGGATTTAGGCATAGAGAGGGGGAATCTTGGGGGGAGAAGAAAGGGAATCTGGATAAAGGGAAAACAAGTGGAATTGATGTATTTCACAGGGGTAAAGGAGGGAATAATGGGCCCTTTTTGAGCAATGTACTAGGAGAGAGGATTTGTATTAGGCACAGCAATTGAGAGACTTCAAGGAGGATGGGTTTTCAGGGGAAAGGCATTCCTTGAAGGCTCAAAACAATCTAGCCCCCAGCTGGCTTGCCAAGAATTTCATAGGGGGGCTAATAGAAGGCATCAAGAACTTCAGACTTGCATTCTCTGGGAGGTTGATCAGTGCCTTAACCATTGGGCTGCCTTTCTTTCCTCGAAGGATCTTCTTTTTCTCTAAAAATATATTAGCAGCCATAAAAAAAATGGATCTTTCATCAACAAGCTTTCTACCTACCCAATCCTACATATCTAACATTTTTTCTTCTTTAGAGTGCACTTGGATTGGCAAACTCTTTTACAACATTTTATTCTTTTGAAAGCAAGAAATCTAATTTATTTCTACTCCTTATTTCTCCATGGACTCAGATTAAACAGTTGAGCCCATATGATTCTCTACCTAATCTACTATATGTTGGGATTAAACTGTCCAAAAGATTTTTATTCTCTACATTCTATAATAGAAATTTAAAAGCATACAAGTCAAGATTGAATAGTCTAACTTGTTGCTGATCTATGGCATAAAAACAAGTTGCACATAGATCTTATTTTGTAGAAAAATAAAACAAAATGGAAGGCTTAGGATCTGAAATTTCAAAGCATTTCCTTCATATTTTTTATAGCTCTGCTTGATTCTTACTTAAGCTATTCTTTGCTTGTCCTCTGGTTCAAATTTTGAGCAAATTGGAACTAGGTTTTCACCTTTTTTGACACAGAATTTGAAACAGATTTGAGTCATTGTCTTTGGAAACTCAGGTTCAGATTTTGAGCATTTTTGAACCTTTAATTTCTATCCTAAAATATCTACTGATAAGCCAAGATTAAACAGTTTGGCACATTGAATTCACTATCCTATCAGCAGAAAATTTAAAACTAATTAGTCAAGATTAGGATGTTTGACTAACTAGAAGTGTGTTCTTTAGGAGTGGCATTTGAGCTTGCACACTTTCAGACTTGTTTCTCTTTTTGGTATGGGGCTGTACCTTTCTTGTTTTTACAATCTGCCCTCTTTTCTTTCTTTATTTGTTTTTGCATTTTTGATTTTTATAACTTTGAATGCAATGATGGGTGAAGTATTTATAATGAGAAAAAGATATAAAGGCTCTTAGAACATAACATGGATCAAGAGAACTAATGCTTAAGCATCCTGCCATTGACAGGACCCCCAAACAATTCTGCTCCATTCAACTCTTGCAAGAAATAGGCATTATTAACAACAACTGAATGGATAGAGTAAGGGCCAAGCCATAAGTTGTCAAATTTTCCATGATTGCCCTTGTCTTCCCTCCTTGAGTCCCACTTCAAAAAATTGTCCCCAATATTGAAATTTTTGGCCTTTGTTCTTCTGTCAAAAAGCTTTTTAATGTTGTCCTACTTCTGTAATGCTTTATTATAAACCTCCTCTCTGGTTTTTTGAAGATGAATGGTCTGATTTATTCTTCTAATCATATCATTATCTTCAGTTTGAAACTCTTGAATCAACTTCATCACTGGTACACCAAGGTTGGTTGGAAAAATTGCATCAGTACCATACACAAGCTAGAAAGGTGACATACCAATAGATTTCTTCAAAGTCAATCTGTCAGCCCAAAGTGCATGAACTAGCTTGTGTTCCAAGACTTTTTGTTTTCCTCCAACAGTTTCTTGATTATGTTCACTAAATTCTTGTTTGAGGATTCTGCAAGTCCATTACCTTGAGGGTAATAGGCCGTGGAATGCCCCAATTTTATTTGATATTTTTGATAGAATTCAACCATCTTCTTTGATCCAAATGCTGCTGCATTATCAATGATGATCTTGGTAGGACAACCAAATCTAGAGAGAATGTTAGTCTCCATGAATTTTATAATAACAAAATCATTGGCCTGCCTACAAGGTATGGATTCTATCCACTTAGTGAAATAGTCTGTGGCAGTGAGAATCCATCTATGCTGGGCAGAAGATGGTGGATTGATTTCTCCTATGAAGTCAAGTCCCCACTATTGAAAAGGGGCTTCAACAGTGATTGGATGCAAAGGTAGGGGTAGCAGTTTTCTTTTGCCTTCAAAAAGTTGACATTTATGACACGCAATGATCATCTTGTGTATATCAAGAAAAAGAGTAGGCCAATAGAAACTAGCCCTCCAGTTTTTGTTGGCTGTTGTCTTCCAGTACAAATGACCTCCACACTCTCCTTCATGGAACTCGTGCTTAACCTTCTCTGAATCATACTCAGGCAAACATTTAAGAAATACACCACTTGCATTTTTCCAATAAAGACATCTATCTATAATGCAATAGTTTACAGCTTTTAACTTTAAAAACCTTTCCTTTGTTTTTGTCAAACCAGGAGGTGTATTTAAATTAAGCAAAACATAAATAATATTAGCATACCAAGAGGAATTCATAAAATGGTCTTCAACCATGGGAGTCGAGAATCCTTCTTGGTCATCCAAAGCATCAATCATATTTCTATCAAGAACTTCAAAATTTGATTCAGCCATTAATCTAGCTAGACCTTGGCCTTTGATAAGTTTAGTGGGTTTTATCTCTAAATCATATTCAAGGATAACAGCAATCCACTTACCTCTCTTACCATCTGGGTCCTATGTTAGAATGTCTTTCACAACTGAGTTTGGGACAAAGGCAATGATGTGTGAGTGAGGGATGTACACTCTGAAATCTTTCAAAGCTTTAACCAAAGCAAAGGCTTGCTTTTCCATAATGTTATACTTTAGAGGGGCATCCCTCAATGCATTCCTAAAGAATGCAATAGGCTGCTCTTGTCCTTGTGGATTTTTCTGTAAAAGGAAAGTAGCTATTGTATGTTCTGATGCAAATGAAAAAATATAAAAATCTTTTGAAAAATCAGGACTTATTAGAACTCGTGTTTTGGTTAACGCTTGTTTCACCAGCTCAAAGGACTTCTTTGCTTCCAAGGTCCATTTTACCCCTTGCTCCTTCTTCAACATGTTTGTGATATTTCTAAGGAGCTCAGCCAAGTTGGGGATGAACCTTCTCAAAAATTTAATCCTTCCAATGAAATATTGCAGCTCCTTGATGTTTCAAGGATGAGAGATTTGCAATATGGCCTCAATCCTGTTTGGATCTATCTTTATAGCCTCCTCAGAAATGATGTGCCCAAGAATTTTACCTTCTTGGAGCCCAAATAGTGTTTTCTTAGGGTTTAAAGATATCCCAAACTTCCTGCATCTCTCGAAAAATCTTCTTAAATGTTCTAAGTTCTCTTCATCTGTTTTTTAAAACACAGTGACATCATCCAGGTATATAATGATGAAGAGGCCCAGTTCTTCCAAGAATACTATGTCCATGGCTCTTTGAAAAGTTTCTCCAGCATTCATTAGACCAAAGGGCATTTTCACATACATGAACGTGTCCCATGGTGTTGTAAAAGCTATCTTTAATTGATCATCAGGGTGAACTAAGATCTGATTGTACCCTGAGTAGCCATCAAGCAAAGAAATTCTTCTAGACCCTACCACCCTTTGTAAAATATGATCCATTTTAGGTAAAGGGTAGTTGTCCTTTAGTGAAGCTTTGTTTAAGTCTCTAAAGTCTGTACAAAACCTGATCTCTCCAGTTTTCTTCCTAACCGACACCAAATTAGACACCCACTCAGAATATCTAATAGGGACAATAATACCAGCTTCATACATTTTTTTGATCTCCTTCTCAACCAAAGGGAGTTGTACAGGGTTTATTCTGCGCAGTTTCTATTTGAATGGTTTTTGGTTTTCCTTGAGAGGGATTTTGTGCTGTATTATTTCATTGTCATAGGACTTAATTTCTTCGCAACTCCACGCAAAAACATGAGAAAATTCTTTAAACAGCTCTATGTATTTGAGTTTAATGTGAGCTGGTAAAGCCTTGGACAATTTGATTATCATTGGTTTTAGTTTACTACCTATATTGCACTCCTAAACTTCAGTCTCTATAGGTTCCAGTGTTGGCTTCTTGGCCACATCGTTAAAAACAAACAACTCTTCTAAAGGTGTCAGACCCTTAGGCAAAATTTCATCTTTGGACTGCAGGGTTTCTAACTCTTCTGTTTCTAATTCTGCAGTCAGTTCTGTTTTGTTTTTAAGTTTTCTCGATATTAGATTAATATTAACAAATTAAGGAGACGGTTATTCTTCACCAAGAAATTTTTCTTCACTGCAGTCGGTATCATAATCTGAGTCCGAACTGTGTAGTTCGAATTCATTTCTGAATTGCATGAATTCTTCTATTTGTTTGTCCCCGTCAAACACTTTCCAGTATTTTTCGTTATCAGGTACGATTGGTCTGAATTTTATTTGATTTGTGCAGTCTTTGGTTTCATAAGGCGTTAAGCATGTTCTAGCTGAAAAGGCTAAATTGTGGGCCGCAATATTTCTTTTCCTCGGGACAAAACTTAGTTTGGATTCCTCAAAAGTTTTTAAAATATCCATGACAGCGTTTCGATAGGCCCTAAGTCTGGGATGATTTGCATTATACTCCCCATTGACTTGCCTAATGACTAACTCTAAATCCCCATACACATTGATTCTGTTGGCTCCTAACTTTTTCAACAATCGTAAGCCTAAAAGAAGGGATTCATATTCTACTATGTTATTGGAACACTAAAAGTTTAATTTGCAGGAAAGGCTTTCTGTGTGGTTATTCTCAGTGTTGCATATCCAGACACCTGCACCAGCATTGATCTTAGTGCAAGACCCATCGAAGTGCATACTCCATAGAGGAATAGTCTCGAGTTTGTCATTTGGGATACTATGCTCTTCAATTAGTGCGCTATTGAATTGTTCTTGGAGGTCAGCACACTGTTGAACTTGTTTTAACTCCTCAAATTTTTTATTGGGTTGAGGACTGGTTTCTTGGCTCCCAATGTTTAAAAGCAAAGGATACATGATTTGTAGCTCAATACCTGTGTTTTTTTTCTAGAGTTTACAGGTTCAGCAAACTGTTCTGACACTCCTACATTATCTTCTTCCTCCTCTCTATCTGTCGTTAAATCAGACAAGGTTACTTGTTCACTGAAAGTTTCATCATTGAAAAGGATAAATGAATCCAGGCATGTGTTTACAGAATAAAGGCGAGAGTTCTGTGGTCTGTCTTGGCTAGTCACCATATATTGCATATGAGACTCCCTGTAAAGTCTTCTTGTATGATTGAAAACAAGGATGGTTGCATAGGTCATGTCCATCTGCATAGTTCCTTGTAACTTCGCTCCCCAAGACCTAGATAATAGCATTCCATACTTTGGGTGCACATCAGCCACAACAATATCCATGACTAAACATTTGGCTAGAATTTGAGCTAAGTTAACACAAAGGTCTTTAATTAATCCTAAACATTTTACTCTACTTGAGTCAAAGGAGTAAAGGTATTTGTAGGGTCTGGTGATTTCAAGACCCAGGCTCTCCATCACAACTTTTGGAATTAAATTGTGAGAAGCTCCTGAGTCATGCATAGCATTGTGCAAGATTTTGTCATGAACATTTAAAATTACATAAAAGGGAGGGACGGATCTCTCTTGATACTTACCTTCAATCTTAGGACCAAAAATAAGCTCTGGTTGGTCATCGTTAAGATTTACAGTGTCCCCATTATCCTCTATGTTTAAAGCCTTCAAAATTTGGGTCATATATACATTCTGGGCAGCTAACTCAGTTAAGGGAATAGATATTTTAATCCTTGAAATTTCCTGCTCTAGGCTAAAAGGAATTTGGTTCTTTGAAAAACTTGTTTCAGCCTTACTAGTTGCTAGTCTATCAGCAACATCAGTTTGTTGTTTTGTTCTATTTACATTTGACAAAATGGTTTTAACAGGAGTACTAGCTGAAGTGTTAGCACTGCTAAGGTCTGCACTCTGTTTTTCATTGTTTTGAGTGCCTTTCTCTTTACCATTATCAGAATTCACAGCCACTGTTTTGTCCTTCTGTTTGACAACTTTAGGCTTGGTTGCAGTACTATTTTGTGAAGATTTTTCAGAGGTTTCGGTGTTGGGATTTTGTTGACTGGTTTGTCTTCTAAGTTCATATTCTCTTTGAGACTCTATGATGGCATTTTTCATGTCTTGATAATAACTTTCATCGTTATCTCTTTTTTCATCATAAGGTGTGTATAGACCTTGTTTTTTATCAAAATGGACTTTAAAGTTATCATTATCTACCCCCAGCATGTTGACATTATCTTCCTCTGTTATCTCATCTATTTACTCAACCTCACTTTCATATTTTTGATGAAAGGGAGGAGTGATATGTTGATCATCTTCCCTAGGCCCGTTTGGAGGTTGGTTCCTTCTAAAATTCTGATTCTGGTTCTGGTTTCTGTTTTGAGGAGCAGTTTGGTTTTGACTGGCTTGTGCTCTCTTAATTATGCTCATCTCTTTCATCATCTCCTCCATCATTCTTTCCATCTTTGAGCTGGAAGTAGAGGGTGTAGATTCCTCTCTAAAGGAAACTCTCTTCTCATTTTTCATTCTTTCTCTCTTATCCATCAAGTTAACTTCCACAGCAAGAGCACCTTTTTTCATCTCTTCAAGAGTTGCAAGATCTCTCTCTCTAAGCTGATAGGCCATATCAGGGTCGAACCCTTCAAGAAACTTGTTTAGAGCTGAGCCTTGTGGAGGTTTTAGATCTAGGGAAAGGGCATTATACACACTGTTGAATCTGGTACAATAAGCTTGTACACTTTCCCCCGGGTTTCTATGGAGGTTCTTGTAATCAGAAAGGACTTGGAGAGGATTCTTCTTCACTTCCCATTTGTTTAAGAAATTCTGATGGAAGGCTTGGAGATCATTGATACTATGGCGGGTTAAGCCTTTAAACCATTTTCTTACTTCTCCCCCCAGACTCTGAGCAACTAATCTAATCTTGACATAATCATCATCAATTTCATTTCTTTCAAAGTAGTCAGTCATCTTATCCACATGTTGTGATGTAGTTGTAGCATTACTAGCATCATACAATGGAATTTTGGACTGATAGTCCTGTGGAAGATTGACTAATGGTACAAGAAGGACTAAGGGAGCATACCATGCTGCCATGATATGTGGCGGAGGTGGATTTACAAGAGGTGGATTAACAAAAGGAAAAGTGGGCTGAAGTGTAGTGGTTTGGACAGTGAATGGAGGATGAAGGGATGTGGATGGAACATCAGTAGATTGTTGAGCTGATCTTGGATGAGAGACACCTAAATTGTGAAGGAAATATAAATCAGGAGGTGTTGTTTCTCTACTACTAGGATGTTCACTTGTTTCAAGAGACAAAAGTGAAGACTTAGAATCTAGCTGAGTTATATCATCAAATGACCTAGTTCTAAAGGGATTTACTAAGTCAGCTTGTGATTGTTGTAGAGCTGAAAGATTTTCAGGAACTGAATTAGCTCTCAAGGGTGATCTGAAAATAGTTGATAATTTAATCTTAGGAGACTTCCTAAGGATACTTTATGGGTTATCAACTATCTCAGGTGGATCAGGATCAGGATAGGCTCTAGTGTGAATCTTTCTAGGAGCCACTATGTTGTGTTTTTCAGACCCAAATAAACAAGAAAAGTTCAACCAAGTATGACAGTCTTAAAAAGGTCAACTAATATGTTTACACAAAGTTTAATCCTACAGTCTTCTAACTGAGTTTGAATGATATTAAAATTACAAGGGTTCTTCCCAGTGGAGTCTCAAGGTCTGTTGAGGATTGTGGAGTCGCCAAGTGGAAGTTTTTAGCTCCTTTTCAAAGATAAAAGGTTTTATGGTCCACTACCATGTTTATTGAATTCCAATCTAAAATATTTTTTGGTTTTCTGAGTTATTTTTCAGTTGTGTGGTTTCTAAGAGTGTCCTAAATATATTTCACAACTTAGCTACGGTTATGAGACAAACATAGTGTACTCTTATGGAAAAGCCAGCTGAATTTTCAAGGTTAGATAAATTCTTATGAGAACGCTAGGGTTTGCCTAGTTTGTCACTAATTCAAACAAGTTTCATCATGATTACATTTTCTTGGTAGTGCTTGAAAAGGTTGCTTCTTACTCACTAAACAATGTTTGTCGGCCAGAGATGTTATGCCTAACCATTCAACCAGCTAACAGAACAAATGTCATTTGGAAGAATGGAAATTCTGATATCTTATGATTATTTGGAATGAAAATCAATCAGAGTCCCCAGTGGAGTCGCCAGAAATGTTAGGGATCTATAATGAGCAAGATTGGTAAAATCCAATCACAGAAACAACATTATTTCAACCACTTTGGGATTCTAGGATCTAGCCCTCCTGAATATGGAGAGGGATCTCTCCAATAAGTGCAAAGATGGATTTGTCTTTGAAGTCTTGGGTAATGATATTAGGCTAGTTATGAAGGCCGAGGGTTTTTTTTTGTTTTTGGATGGTTGAGAATGATTATTGTTTGAGGTCGAAAGTTCTAAGTGCAAAGAGTTTCAGAGGTGTGAATTTGCAAGCAATCAGAACAAGCTTTGGACAGAAAGATAGATAATTGCAGGTTTTAGTCCATTGGGCTATGGAGTCAAAATAGGGTTTAATTGAAACAACAAGGGGCAAGAGTGGTCCTTGGGGCAAGTCATCTATGTCTAGGGATATCTTTAAAGTTTGATTTATGGAATGAAATGAGACAAAAAGAAGGGGAATTAATTAGATGAAGAACAAAGAGTAGCCTAGGATCTGGTAAGTACTTTGAAACTATCCAGCCTTTGACAAACACTTAAGAAAGACATAAAATCACTTCAGGATCTGGTAAGTACTTCAAAACTAGCCAGCCTTTGATACACTTTCGATAGAAAACATATAAAAACAGAGGGAAACTTGAAGGAAACTGTTGGAGAAGAAACTAGCGGGCTAGGCTCACCACAAATCCTCTCCTAGCTCTAATTTACTTGGTAACTTTCAAGACAAACACAAAGATAACAAAGAATGGCCTGAGATCTGGTAAATACTTTCAAACTAGCTAGCTTTTAACACATTCCAAGGGAAACTTTCAGACAGTCTTTTGGGATAAAACTAGGACCAAGGCACACCATATCTTCCTTAGTTCATCTCTACTTAACATATACTGAAAATAACATTCAAGAAAAATATTTAGCTAAGACAAGAGGACGAGGGAACACCAACATTCCTACTGCTTAAACTGAATTAAATCATTCCTAAATAGCACCATTTGGAAGAAAACATACAGATAAAGATTTTTAGTCAGAGAAGGGTAATGATATACAGTAGGTCCTAACTATATGCATGTTGTTCTTTATAAGAGAATATGGACAAAATGGAAACAGAAATAAAATAACAATTCACAATAAGAAATAACATCACCATCGAAATAGACCAGGATCCCATAAATCAGCTTATATTGATGCTCCAAACCAGTCACAGCTTTAAGTCTAATGTTTTAGTTTAGCAATCATCTACACTTCCCAGAATAACTTATCTATCACAAGTAGAGCTCCAAGAGCCAGTGAACACTATTTACAATCAGAAGTTTCAAGCTCAAGTCTATTTCAAAGTTCTGCAACCAACTCAACCAACCCTTTTCTCATCTTCTCTAGTAGTATTTATAGAAGAATGAGAAGGTTGGATCCAATAAAAGATCTCCCAAGATAATTAATACAGACTAATGACTTCTCGGCCTTTGTGGGGCTCAATGAAGAAGTTTATAGATGTTTTCTATCTGTATTAATTTTTTACATTTAATATTAAGCTTGGTGGGAGCTCTTTTTGACTTTTGAGACTTTCTGTTATGTTAAAGTAACTCTGCTGATATTTTGTCATTAAGTTTATTTGCAGAATTAACTCTTTGGCTGCGCTAAGGAAAATATCTAATCTTGATCAATAACTTCAGCCTCTGTTTGAATGCTTTGAGGCACAGGTGGCACTTGTGGTAGCTGGGAGGAATCAATTTGCCTCAGATGTGGCGGTGGAGGCCTTCTGTCTGATAAAACACTTTGATTTCCTTTTAACTGCATCTTAATTGGGAGGATTATGATTTTGATAATCAATCTTAGCCGTAATTCTCAAAAATTTGTCCTCAATATTCCATTCTGGTGCATTCTGTCTTTGACACTGATACTCTCAGATTTTTGACTCATTTTATGTGTTCTGTTGGTGTACAGTGTTGCGCAGGGCTCGTGAAGTGTCAATGCCTTTGAATCATTGATGAGATGTGGAATATTCAACCCATGGGTGGTTTCCTTTTAATGAATCGAAGTCATGAGAAACGAACCCCAACCTTTGGCTTTTTTGTTCGGCACAATAGAAAAACCATTTAATCACCCTTACCAAATAATATATCCGGACTTCAAAACTTTTGATAAAACCAAGTTGTATAACCATTTCAGGTCACAAAAGGGACTTGCTGATGTCAGGGTGTTTGTGACCCAAATTTTTTATGAAATCTACGTAATAAAGTTCCGCGAGTCCGGATTTCACGACCATGCGAGCAACCGAGCAAAACCTGGTCCAATCCGCTGCTGCCACATGGATGCTAACTAGGCGTTGGGACCACTGGTTCTGTGGGACCACTGACTGCTGTCATGGCCATGGGGACCAGGGCGACTGATTGTGGGCCATCGATCTGCAGATTAGATCGACGACAGAGATATTTTGAGAAATGTACAGTACCTTATTTTATCCCCCGAGCTGCTTTTGAGCGTGAACACCGTCCAATGAGCTGGCCTCATATGAGATGACGCACGCTAATATCGCGCTAAGCTCACAGTTGATATATAACACCCAGGGAGGGCGGTATCTCCAAACCGCTCAGGGCCATGTGTTGGCCTGTGACATTGATCGCGATCAAATGGGGAAAATAGCTTACCCCACAAAGGCGGTGCAATCAAAAATTCTTCGGCTTTGTACAGTGATTGACCATGGGGTTAACCCCCTTCCTCCTGTTCACTCCGGTTCACTAAACTCAAGGTTCAAACCTCAGACTCTTTTAATATGACGCAAAATCATCCAAACACCTGCACAATACGAAAATTATATTATAAAATCCCGCGTTATCTGGTTTACTGCTTCAGAGGGTGTGGGGAGGAGCATGGCCATTGGATTGCGTTATCGGGCCATCGCAATCGAAGGTAGGGGAAAAAAATTAAAAATTCTCTCGAAGGAGAAATCCGATGCAATAAGCACTTGATGGGTCTAGTGCCTAGTTCCAGCACCAGGGAATATAATGGGGAAGTAGATTTTAGGGCTTAGCCCAAGGGGCCTTATGCCTTTATAAAAAAATATGTATTTCTTACGCAATTCTCAATGTTTTCAAAGGGTTTCGAGAGTTTCGATAAGGAAAATAAAGGGTCTTAAAATTTCTCAAAGGGGTTTTGATGGAGGGGAAAGGGGAAAAATATGAAAATGAAGGATTTTTATGGGGAAAAAAGGGGTAAAACTGAGATTAGTTTTGGAAGTGGAAGGAGGGGGAAAATGGTCTTTGCAGCAGTGCTTCCTTATGAAATCAGCAGAATTTTAGTGTAAAATGGGCACAGTAGGGAAGATTTTGGACAGAGGCATGAGGCCTTCAAGAGTATTCAAGAGGTAACACTTTTTGCAATAAAATTTGTTCCTTGAAGGCTCCAAAAAATGATTTAGCCACCTTTTGGTATAATAAATTGTATAGGTGGCTAACAGTACCTTGAAAGCTTCTTTGATTAATGTTCACATCCCAGGCTCAAGGTAGCATAAGAAGCAATTGTCTTCTCATGCCCTACATGATGATGCTCTTCGGAAGATTATGTAGTAATGTTGATCAACATTACTTAGTTCTGGTTATTCATTTTGACTTGATGAGTGATCTTTGTTCTTCAGGCAGCTTTTGGATTTATAACATGTACTCTTGCTGCTCTCACTTTACAACTCTTCATCTGATCATTGATGGAAAATATTTTCAACAACGGGAACCTGCTTGAACTTGCCTTTTTTTCCCTCCTTTGTATACTGATCATCATTTAATTACACCCCTGCAGAGATGTAAAAACAAATGCTTTTGAACCTTGGAGAGCTCCTTTGGTGTTTCATGGTGATTATGCCAAATTCAAGCAGATTTCTTCAGATAGCGACAGGCCTTCTCTTTTCCCAATTTATATCTGTGTTGAACTTCTTCTGAAATGAGACAAAGTGACCTCTTAGTGGTGTTTGACCTATGGATGGGTCAAGACTTGTTCTGCAGAATAGGAACTAATTCAAGGTTGGCTGGTACTAAACGTAGGCTTTTGGCTTATGATGTCTTAGCCAAGGGAAAACTCCCTAAACACCACTATCTAACTTACGGACAATCTTGACATATTCTAAGTGTTTTCTTTGGTATGATTAGATTTTCAAATGACAAGATGACCAAGGATAGGGTTGCAGACATTTTGTCAACTATTGGATAGTGAATGGCATGAGAAACAAGGGTAAATGATAGCAAACAATTTACAGCTATGACAGCTATAGAAAAGGATATTTTGCTGGAATCAGATAGGACTTGATAGCTGGGGTTTGTTCTCATCGTAGAATGACAGGGATGGGTAGGAGGACAAAAATTGTTTTGGGGTGTTTTCTAGATGACAGATTGATAGTTTCGAGATCAGCTTCTAGAAAAATCAGCTAAGGAAACTCGTCATCAATTGTAGATCTCTGGCTTGTGAAGACCAGTGCCTTATCCATTAGCGCAAATTTCTTCCTTTCTTGATGCTATTTCCGAAAATGATGCTTTTCTGAAAAAAAATTACAGCATGATTAGCATCAACCTCAACTCTACCTACCCAGCTATATTTCCTAGCATTTTTCTTCTTTTAGGTGCATTTGGACTAGCAACCATTGACAAGATATTTTTTGAAAAAAAAAAAACTATCTAATGCTACACTTATATCATCCGGGAGTTCAGATTAAATTGATGAACTCTTTTGTTTCTCTACCTATACTGCAATCGACTGTCAAGATTAAGTTGTTTGACAGGATGTCATTCACTAGTATAAAGCATGAAATTTAAAAATGATCAAATCAGGATTAGATGGTCTGATTTTTCATGCGTTTCTGGCATAAAAACAAGCTGCAGACAAACATTATTTATGTAAAAGATGAAACTTAGAAAAATTAGGGCTAATATATACGAATTGTTTTTTCATTCCTGTTTTTCTCTTTGGTTCTGTTTTGAGCGTGTGGAACCAACATTCTTTTCCTAATCTACTTTCATTGATAAGTCAAGCTTACAAAAATTGACTATCATCTCTCTCACTAACTTATCAGCAATCAATTTAAAACATGCTCAGTTATGATTAGGCTCGATAACTGACCACGATATCTTTCGAGCACTAGTAGTGGCATTTAGACTTGCACACTTTCAGCATGACTATTTTTTGAACATGGGGCTTTTCATGGTGTTTTCAAACCGCCCTCTTTTTCTACTTTTCTATTGTTTTTCTATTTTCTGTTTTTTGATTCATTTCTTCAAGCAATGGTATGTACAATGAATGAAAAATATGAAACTAGAACTCTTGAAAAAGGTGAAACTTGAGCATCTTATCTTCATAAGGATCTCCTGATGCTCTTGGTCCACTCAGCTCTTGAAAATAAAAGTTTGGAAAATTTTCTCTTGTAATCATAACATAAGGATTCATGCATGAATCTATAAACAACCCTATGTCTTCCTTCTATACTTCTTTATACCTTTGATCTCAACTTCTCCTTTTGTTGTACATATTTTTCAAATAATGCAGAAAGTCTTTGTCATTTTTAAAGCATATGATGACATCATCAAGGTACATCATGACAAGGAAATTCAGAACTGGGAACATAGGTTTCCTGAGGGCATCTTTGGTGTTCATTGGTTTTGGACAGATTGGTTTGAACTTGAAGTTACCACTAGTATATTTTAAGAAGTCTTTGAGCTGATCTATTTGAAGTGGTATTATTCGATGGTATCCTAAAAAATTATCACTCAAAACCACATGATTAGAAACTCCTAGTTTTTGTATAGTATGGTATTGTTTAGGAAGAATATAATTTCTGTTCCAAGGGTGTGTATTTGTGTTTCTAAAATCAACACAGATCCTATGTCTAGTTATCTTGTCTTTGATTGTAAATGTTTTATCAAGATTTTTGTATTTCCTTTTGTTAAAGTTGTCTCTGGAATTGAAGGCAATGTCAAAACAATTTTCCTGACGTGCACTAGTATCTTGAATAATTTTGCATATTCTAGCAGTCCTTAATGTTTGGTGTAAGGTTAGAATTTTATCTAGCTCAATCAGCTCAGGTGTTTTTGGACTACAGCTATCACATTCCTTCATATCAAGTTTATCAGGCATTCTTCCCGGATCTTTAACAGTTGTGGAAATAGTTAAGGTTTCATTTGGGGAGGTAAAGTTTTGGGATGGTGAAGCATTTAAGTATGGTAAGAACATTAGACTCCCCTGCCCCTGATTTCCAAAGAGGTTTGTAATATGTTAGTCCTCTAGTGCTTCTGTTTTGAAAAAGGTTCCTGATTGTACTGTTTATGTTTGTCCTTGGTTTGAGAAATTTTCTTGAGGGTGTATAATGTTTTTTGTTTTATGATCTATCTCTGTTTCTAGAAAATCAAATTCCCTCTCATCAAGACATAATTGTTCAGAGTCGTGATAGTTATGAGTATCAAATTCATCATACATAAGTTGGTTTGGTTTTGATACTGTGCTTGAACTAGTTTTAGTTTCACTTGTGTTTTCATCAGTATCATCTTCTAGGTGTAAGATGAAGGAATCCATGTTTGAATGTATGGGATAAAGAGGTATGTTTTCCAGTTTCTCTTGACTACTGACCATATATTTCATGTGTGATTCACGGTATAATCTTCTTAGTTGGTTGAAAACAAGAATAGTAGCATAATACATGTCTAACTGAATGTTTCCTTGGAGTTTATCCCCCCAGGTTCTGGATAAAAGCATCCCATACTTCGGGGGAATATCTACTACCACTATGTCCATAACCAAATGTTTAGCTAGAACTTGTGCTAGATTTACACACAGGTCTTTGATTAGGCCCAAACATTTGAATCTACTCGAATCGAACGAGTACAAGTCTTTGTAAGGTTTGGTTATTTCGAAGCCTAATCTGTCCATTATCACTTTAGGCATGAAATTGTGAGAGGCACCGGAATCTAGCATAGCATTATGTAGGATCTGGTCATGTACATTCAAGCTGATGTAAAAAGGAGGAGTGGTTCCTTCTTGATACTTTCTTTCTATCTTTGTTCCAAATAACAGTTCAGGAGTGTCATCAGCTAAGTTCAAGGTGTCGGTATCATTTCCTATGTTTAAGAATTTCATAACCTGAGATTTATAGGAATTTTGAGCTATCAGTTTAGTTAGGGGCATATTTATTTTGATTTTAGAAATTTCCCCTTCGAAACAGAAAGGTACTTGAGCTTTTGACATGTTTGCATCAGCTTTTTCAGCCATTACCTTCTCTACTGATCTATCCTTTTGATTTTGATGTGGAGCTTTGTTCAGGATGGTATTTTCAGGAATTTTGGTGGAAGTGTTGGCATAGTTTGGGTTGATGTTTGATTGGCTAGTTTTGTCTTTGTTTAAATCAGCCTTCTTAGCCATAACATTAACATTGTCTACTAGTTTTTTAAGAATAGCTTCAGGAGTTTTCTTGACAGCGGAATCTGAATTGTTCCTTTTTAAGTTTTCCTGGTTTTTTTTGTGTTTTCTTTGTTTTTCTTACTTCGGAGATCATATTGCCTATGGACTTCCATTATGGAATTTTGTAAACCAATTTCAGGGTCTTCAGAATCTTCATAGTTATTTTCATCTTGGTATGAGGAGAAGAAACCTCGTTCTTCTTCCGTGAGATAAACCTCATCCTCACTATCATAGCCTATAAAGTTTAGATGATTTTCCTCAATATGTTCAATGTCTCTTTATCCTTCATTAAGATAATTATCTTGGAAAGGAGGCCTGATTTTCTGATCATTGTCTCTCGGTTTGTTTTGAAGTGTGTCCCTTCTAAAGTTTTGATTCTGGTTTTTGGTTTGTGGGTTTGGCTGGTTGTCCCTAGGAGGTGTTCTATCACTGAGACTTGTTCTTTCCATCATTCTTTCCATTTTTCTTTCCAGGTTGTCTATTTTGGCATCGGAAGAGGATGTAGAGGGAAAGGTTTCATCTCGGTATGTGACCTTATTTTCTGATCTCAGCCTAGCCCTCTTTTCAGCAAGGTTTGCTTCTGCACTAATAGCCCCCTTCTGCATTTCTTCTAGAGTTGTAGGTTCTCTTTCTCTTAGTTGATATGTCATATCTGGATAAAAACCTTTCAGAAATTTTGCTAGAGCTAAGCTGGGTGGACGTTTCATGTTAGGAGGGAGAGTGTTATAGACACTGTTGAATTTGGTATAATAATCTCGAACACTTTCTCATGTGTTCCTCTTAAGAGTATTATATTCAGAGAGGACTTGAAGTGGTTTTTTCTCGATTTCCCATTTGTTTATGAAAGTTTGGTATAATGATGGGAGATCATGTATGCTATCAGGAGCTAACCCTTTAAACCATTTTTTAGCTTCGCCTCCAAGGCTTTGGGCAAACATTCTCATCTTGATGGTTTCTTCATCTAACTCCATGTAATCAAAAGCATCATTCATTCTATCTACATGTTGTTGGGAAGTAGTGGATTCGGCCCCGGTGAAGTGTGGGATCCTAGACTCATAGTCATTTGGCAAAGGTGCCAAAGGCTGAGGTAACACTAGGGGTGCATACCATGCTGCCGTGATGGGTGGTACTGGTAAATTTACAAGTGGAGGATTTGGTATGTGAGATGAAGTGATTTGCACAGTGGTGTTGTGAGTGGGAGTGTTAGAGGTATTTAGACTAGCAAACTAATTTTGAGTACACTTGGGATGGAAAGATCTAAAGTGGTGGAGGAGCTAAAAATCAGGTGGAGTAGTAGGAGATGCTTCTCCGCTAGAATTCCGCTGCAAGTCTAAGGGCTCAAGATCTGAATGGTCAAAACTAGGTTGTGACTTGGTTCTAAAAAGATTTATTGTATGGCGCAAGTCAAAAGTTTGGTCTAGCAAGGATGCAATATTTTTAGGTACAGAGCTTGCTCTATGAAGGCTCCTATCGGTAGTTAAATTACTAGTCTTAGAATTTTTCCACAAAATATTTTCAGGGACATCAACTACGGTAGGAGGATTTGGGTCTGGATGAGATCTGGTATAAATTCTTCGTGAAGCCATATTTCAGATTCAAACTTTAGAGAGGCTGAAATTTATGAATTTTTTCAACAACTTGTCTTCTCTAATTTTTGTCAAACCAGCTCAGTGTATGGTTAAGACTTCGTAGACTTTTCAAGGCTGTTTGTAAAGTAGTCTTATAATAGTTTATGGAAGCTTATCAAAGTTTTCAAAAAGGCCTACTGGAGGCTAGTGGAGTCACCAGGAGGATTTATTTTGGTTTTTTGAGGATATATTGTCTATGGTCCACCACCAAAACTGATATGAACAATTAATCTAAAAAAGAAATGTTTTTGTGAGGTTATTTTCTGAGTTTTTAAGGTGCAGTCTGATTTGTAAGAGTGTCCTAAATTTGTTTTCAACACTTAGCAAAGGTGATGAGACACAGAGAGTTTACTCTAATGGCTTTACCAATTGATTTTACGATTTAATCCGAAGGACTAATGAGTCAACAACAGTTTGCTAGACAGTCATGAACTCAAAGAGTCTCACCATAATCGCCATTATGTTAGTGTGGTGATGAGGTGGCTGATAATCACTGGATATTCTTGAGCCAAGGGATTTCTGAAGTTATAAGGTATACTTAGTTTGTCACTAACTCAGAAAATTCCCACTGTGATCACCATTATGTTAGTGAGCAGTGGGATAAGTCCACAAGACAGTATTTTTAAAGGTTTCTGAAGGTTTAAGGAAGTCTAAGTTTGTTTATCACTCAGAGTCCCATCGTGATTGCCATTATGTTAGGTTGGAGATGAGGTGTCGGATTCACTAGATTTTCTTGAAGACAAGGGATTTTTGCAGACCTAAGGTGTACTTAGATTGTCACTAACTCAGAAAAGTCCCACCATGATCGCCATTTTGTTAGTGTCCTGTGATTTGGCAGATTGATGGACCAAATGACAGAGTAACATCAAACCAATCTTTGGAGCCCTAGGACCTAGCCTTCCTGGAATAAGAGAGGGATCTCTCTAATGAAGCGAAGGATGTGAGCTTGTTCGCTTAGTTTTTTTATATTTTAGGCTAGTTGTTAAGTGTGTTTGTTTGTTTGTTTTTAGTTGTTTGGAGGAAAAATAGATCAAGTGGATCAAAATAGAACAAGAAAATGAGATTGATTGGGCTATGGGGTCAAAAGCAAGCCAAGGATGTCAAGACAATGGGTAGGGTGTACTGCAGGGCCGATTTAGTATAGCGAATGGATATTTCAGGTGGTTTATGAAGTGAAATGAACATCAAGTTTGTGCACGACAAGGGGATATTAAGCATAAATAGTTTAAACAACAAGTATTCATGTGGTATGGCTAACCATTAATCACTATGAATCCAACTCAAACTGATAGATGCAAAAAATAAACATTCAGGTGACGCATAGAAGTATAAGACCCTCTAACTGTGGGAAAATCACCTTCAGTGGTTGAGAACACATGTAAGACAAACCAACAACTCAAAATGTGGAAAGGAAACTCCTAAGAAACACATTGAATCTGATGAGAACTTTGAAACAAGTATGCAAGTATAGGTAGAGGGCAAGATTGAAACAAGACCTCTATGATTTAAACTAGACAGTCAATACTTCAAAGGAGATTTCATTAATGAGGTTTAAACAGTTATGAGTAAGCAGGGCATACAATGAATCAAACAAGATACCATGTCATATTAATCATTAAGGAAATAAATAACAAGGTCTTAGTGGACCAAAGGGCAGTTAAGAATCCTTTGACATGACCAAGAAAGATGAAAACATAGAAGCTGTAATGAATCAAGAAATTTGATGAGCCTCCATGCGCATACCTCAAACTATTCTTTACTAACCTAAAAAAATCAAGAAGCATGGATACATATGTGAAAAACTAAGAAAACATAACTGAAAAGAAGTACAATACCATTTACCAAGCCATGTAATCCTGCACATAGATCCTCTCCATCATCTAGGCAAGTAAGTCAAGCTATTCACTCCATAAAACAAGTTTGATCATCAAAAATCATAACATATATTGCTCTAAGCTCAGTCAAGTTCTTAAGCTCTTCAAACTCCAACTTGTTTATCAACTCTTCAACCAACAATATTACAATGATTCTCCATGAGTTATATAGGAGAATGAGAAGATAAGCTTCACAAAATTGACTAGAAGCTCATAGGCTAAAAACAAATATCCGATTTTTGTCCTTGAGGCACAAAATATCTTCAAAATATCTATAAAATGCTAAAAAAGGAAAAAATATTGAATTTTCATTACTGACAATGGCTAAAAAAGGCCTAACGCACATTTAGATAAGCCACTTCAGAAAACTGTCTTTTTGCCAAAATGCTACAAGAATGTAGCAACAAAAAATTCCCTGTTTTGCAGACAACTTTTGAGGGACCTCCTGATGTAAAAAAGAGGCCTGTGATGGCTCGTTGGAAAGCACTGGATGTCTAGCTTCTAAAAATACTTGATTTGTCCCAAAATTGTCATAGAAATTATGCAAAAAACTAAACTGAGTGGAAAAAACCAAAAAAGTAGCCTTTGCATATATGCGAGGCAGAAAGTCAAAAAATCATTGTTTTTCGCCTCTTTGGGGAATCAAAACACATCCTTTAGATCTGAAATTTTCTGAGTAGATGCCCTTGAATTTAATGCATCCAATGATACCACTCTCAACCACTGAGGATGCTCAAAAAAAAAATGGCGGCACCCAAGAGTTTATTCAATTAGGCCTAAAAATGTCAATAAACAAAATCTTATCAAAATTTGCTCAATTTTGGCGAGCAAGCCCCTCATGGGTTCTTAGAAAAATGTAAGGAAGTTGAGACCAATATTTTGTGCGCTGATGTGCCTTTCTCCACTTTTTCTACCGGGCGCCCTCTTTGGGCAGCTTTGAGTTTTTCTTGTGCAACCTTCAATTTCTTTCGGGCAAATTGATTTAGCTTTTTGTAGTGCTCGGTCATCTTACTTTGTAGGCTCAAGTCTCTGTTAGCTTTCTCCAACTTATCCTCAAAATGTTTGTTGGCCCTTTCAAGACATGGTTCTCTATTATTTTCTGTTTCTTGGGTGAGAAATTGAGTAAGAGAATAAGATTGAACAAGGGCTTCATCTTCTTCCTTCTTTTTCTCCAAAGCTTTTTTGAGTCCCATAGTCCTAGGCCTCTTTCTCATTGGCTGCTCTTCTTCTTCAATATAATCAAATTCTCTCATGAGCTCTTCAAGCTTGGTTTGTGCTTTGGAGGCTTCCCTTTGGTATTTGAAATCCCGGGCCTCAAAAACTACCATTTGACCACTCATTTGTTTGTTTTGCATCTATAGAACATGTATGAAGTCTTTTGAGCTTTCTAGATCAGCTTGTAAGTCATGAATTTGGTCTTATTTATTTCTCAAAAGAGCCTCAAGGATTCTAGCTTAATTATCACTATCATCACTGTCTATCAGTATGACATCAAACTCCCTTTCCTTTTCATGACTACTCTCCTCTTTTTCTTTCCCCTTGCCTTGGATAGACTTCTTGGTCCTCTTCCTCTTTGGCAATTCAACAATGCTCTTTTTAGGGAGTTTGCCTCTACTTCTTAACGCTCTTGTGACATTGCTAGTCACTACTAGAGTGATATTCTTCTTTGCTGATCTAGTGTTTCTAGGCTTCACCACTTTTGGAGGAAGAGTCATGCCGCCTTGCCTAGGAGAGGCAGCTAGCACATGCTCTTGGCTGTGTTGAGGAGAAGATAGAAGAGGTTTATCTGCTTGTACTTGCTCAACTTGGTCTTTTACCTTGCTGCCTCCATCATCATCTGCTCCAGCTTCATCTTTGTCACTGTTTTCTTTTGCTTGAAGACTTCCTTGTTTGTCTTCACCACTGCTATGCTCATGGTCACTGATTTGGTATTTTTGCTCCATGCTGCCCTCTTCGGAATGCTCACTGTTTGGTGTTTGATTGTCATCAGGGAAAATTTTAGGGGCGAATTTTAGCCCAGAGGCGAATTTTAAGGGATTTTCAATTTTAATAGGGCGAATGTTTTACATAAAACCCATTTTCTATAGTTTAATAAAGTTAGCCCAATAAATATTTTAAAAATAAATAATTATTAAGTATTAGCCCACCAAAATAAGGGCGCATAAAACTGGAAAAATGAAATTCGCCCCGATTTTTTTTGGTTGGAGCAGATTTCCATGGCATTCGCCTGTATTTACAGGGTCGAAAGGAGGGGTTACAGTGGTTCGCCCCAATTTTTTCAATGGTTAAGAGAGGTGGCTGGCCGTTGGACACCGATCTTCTTGTTGGCTGAGATGTTATGATATCCTCGCTGTGTACTTCACTCTTCATATAAATGCAGGATATATATAACTTCAATGGTTTGCATTGGATTAGTTTTGACTAACTTTCTATGGTTCGATGGCTCGCTCACACCATTCTGAGACTAAGTTTTCATAATCTATATGTTGTTGCTATTGCTTTCAGTCATGAAACCTGGGCTGGTGTGGGATTCTTATTTTTAATGCTTTAGCTCATCTTTTGGGCTTACAGAGTAGACATTGACCACTGGCATGGTTTTAGCTTCTATAAGATTTTTCACTAGGTCTATTTCTGCATCCTAAACTGGTCTTTGTACAACTTGGGCTTTACTGTTTAATGGCGCAAGCGTCGTTTCCTGTTTTTTTCCACTCATGTATATGCACTGTAAATAGACATTCTTAGTCCTGTATTCTGAAACTGCTTGTGGGTTTCTTTTGTCATAGCCCATGGACACGTCTAGCTGCTAGTCACGGGTTTCAAACCCTGTATCACGTGCCCGGTTGCAGTTGGAATGTGGGAATACTCTGAGCCTATTCAACAGTGACCACTGCAAATCCTGACGGTGATTATTAAATTTTCATTTATCAGGTTCCAGTGGCTGAATTGCATTTGTACTATTTTTTTTATATTTTTTGTGGCGTTGAATTGGATTTGGTGTAGAGAAATTTAACATGTTGTGCTTATTCGATTTGGGTATTGTTTTACTTGAAAATAGGTAAATGGGTTCATGTTTGTTTGGGTATATAGATGTCGTTCATGGAATTGGGAGGACACTGGATGGTTTGGATTGTGTCGGGGAATTGGTCTGTGCACAAGCCAGGTAGCTATTCTGTTGTGCCAATGTACTTTGTTAGGCCGTCTGCATTATTTGTTTTTACAGTACCAGTGCTATTTTTTTACAGTTAGATATGCTCACAATTCCCAAACTCTATGGAGGATGGGGGCTACTTGATATTCGATCCTTCACCCAAGTGCCCTTTATTGAGTCTCTATGGCGAGCACTAATAGGTACTGGCCTCTGGCCAATTCTCTTTCGATCCAAATACCTCAAATGCATGGAATTAAAACATCTACTCATGTTACAATCCTTTCCAAAGAACCGGGGCTCATACATTTGGATGGGATTCAGGCGCATTGTGGCTCTCATAACAAGCAGGCTTATTTGGGATTTTTGGAATGGATAGATAATACTATTGGGTGTTGACTACATCTGTGGCTCTCCTCTGGGTTTAAATCTAGAGATCCATCTTCTGCATACACTATCCATTATAGGTATTTTTTCCCTCTATCAGGTCATTTCTCATTGGCAGTAGGGCTGCCCAATCTGGAAAACATCAGCTTAATTAGGACTATAGGGTCAGGATGTGGTGGATTGGAATTTTTTTTGAATCAAATAAAAGCGAGTGGACTCTATTTACATCCCTCGAGTGATAGAATTATGTGGCCTGGAAAAATGAAGGGTGCGTCAATATTGGTTTCAGATATATATGGAAATATCATCACTCAGAGCATACAAAACCTCCAACCATCATGCTTCAAACATTATTTGAAGAGATCAATAACAAATAAGTTCATATTGTTTGCCTGGCTTGTTTGGAGGAACAAAATCCTCACCTGAAATAACTTTGCAAAGCGTAGCTATATGGGCTCGGGGAACTGCCCTTTCTGCAAAATAGATTCTGAATTTGTGACACGCCTTTTTTTAATTTGTGTTGCAGTTCTTAAATTTTGGAATTTTTTCTCTCAATATTTGCAAGTTCCTTATTGGAAGCCTCTTAGCATCAAACAATTCTTAGAGTCCTGGGAGCGGACAGATCCGAAATACCACTCCCTACCTTTTTTCTTTTTTTTGGGAAATTTGGTTGGCTAAAAACCATAATATCTTTGAAGGCAAGGCAATTCTTCATTCTCATATTTATAGTGAAATATTGACATGGCTTGATAGAAAACAAATAACTACTCCTCCTGCAAATGATTTATCCCACTGCCTTCGACCTTCTTCGATGGTCCTGCTAGTAGGATATTTTGATGGGGCTGAACAACAAGATATTTGTGGATGTTGGGCTTGGATAAATATTGATCACAAGGAGAAATATGACATATTTTGGAATGGATGTCCCCCGACATGAACACAAAGGCTGAATTACTTGCCCTATGGAGTTTTCTTTGGGTGGCCTACAATTTGTAGATTGGGACTCTTCACATTTACGAGGACGCCAAAACTGTCATAGATGGTGTGAATGGCCTCACACAATTTCAACCCCCCACCCTTCAGTGATGGATTAATCACATCAAGTATCTGCTTCAACACCTACAAGTTCCACATATTCCACATTTTTAGAGAGGCCAACGCAAGGGCTGACTCAGTATCTTAGTCAGGTTTAGTTGACCCTTTTGGGCACATACAGGTCCAACACTACATGGATAGACAACTGATGGAGGCAAACACCTTTCATCTTCCATAACCAAGCTAAATCTGGGATCATATTATCACAGTCATATTTTTCTTTCCCTTCTTTTTGTTTACATTTTTGTCTTAATCCATATTCGACATATTTCTAGCATCCATGTAAGTATTCATATTTTATGAAATGGTTGTGGAATTTATTGGATAGATCTTGCTAACTATCTTGGAGTAACTGTTGCAACATTAGTAATCCAGTTGTATATCTATGTTTGATATTTTTCCTACATGACTCTTCTGGCAATTGTAGAACATTAGTGGATAAATTTTGACAACATGTATTGTTTTGTAAAGAATATTAATAAAAAAACATTGTTTCTTCTTATCTAAAAAAAAATTTCATAAGCATGTGATTGGCCTAGAGTTCCTGCTTGAATCTGTTGTTCTTTGTATCTTTCAACTTACCTACTTTTCCACTGTGTTCCTGCTACGAAAGTGTGCCTGGTGTGAAGCCAAGTTTTGGGCAAGGTCAAAATTTTCCCATGAATTGATAGTTCTTATTTCCAAAATCAAATTCAGTCTACCTAGCATTTATGAGGTAATGTGAACATGTAATTCACCAGTTTGGGATCCCTTGAAATCATATGCATGCATTCCCCTTTTTGGGGGAAACCTAGAACATAGCTTGCCTTTCATTCTATTATAATGTTGTACCAGGATAATTGGATTTGTGAATCTTTGAAGTTTGAGTTATGTGAATTGGTTCATTTGATTGAAAACTATTTGAATGTCAGTTTTTCGCAACATTTATACATGCTTTTCCTTCTCTGTATAAGTCAAGTGGACATTCTGCCTTAATGCTCCTTTCAAAGCTTGCAAATGTGGCAGTCATTTTAAAACCAGTATAGTTCTCTCAGCTATCATCCCTGTTACTTGACTACCCACTTGTTAGTTTTTCTTTCTAAAGCAGATGCTAATGAGTGCTATTGTGATTGATTGCCATGCTTACGATTGTAGACAGGGCAGTGTACTATGTAGTATTGTTGGCTCTTCGCTCACAACTATTTCTTTGTTGCACTGAATGTTCCTTGTTGATTAGAAGGACTTATGTGTTCTGTGTCTATCTCAAGAATGCCACTTTTGTTTCAGTTTTAAACATTCCAAATTCTGTGCATATAATGATGAGGTAATTGAATATTATTTGATTACTTTCCATGTAAGCATGTAATATCAAAGAATGATTTTCTGAGCCCAACTTTTGGTTACTGATGTCTCTTCTTTGATGCATATAGAAGTCAGAACTGGGTAATCTCCATGGGTCAAGGACTTACCTTCTAGAGGGTCTGTCTCCTCTGTTTGGCACTTGCATTCATAGGGGTAGTGTAATCCAGTTAAGGTGATGACAGTTGAATTTCAAGATCTCAAGATGAAGGAAGAGCTGGGTGACACTAAGCCAAGGGAAAATTCAAAATTGTCAGACCAAAACCATGCTACAAGGTTTGGATGTAGGAATGGTAGCACTGCTCTGAAACCAAGGGAAAATGGAGTACTGGTGTCTCAAACTACCTGTGGATCAACAAAAGATAAGAAAAGAAGACTAAAACCAAATGAAATTAACAAGAAAGGTGATCATACTTCATTGGTGTTTGGCAAAGTGGAAGCTGCTATTGGTGTCCAGAATGGGCCTCCAGTTCCCTATCTCGACATCCCCGAGGAAACCCAAGGTTTATAAATTTGAGAACTATTGTGATAGACAGGTTTCGATTTTATTTTTTTGAGAACTTTCTCCAAAATCACCTGATGGGTTTCCACATACCTAGTTCGATTTTATTTTTTGAGAACTACTCAAAATTCCTACATTCCAATAATACTTAATATATATAACAATGAACAAAACTGTAAATTGGAAATTGTTAGAGGATATGGTCCAGAGAGAGCCTATTCTGTAAGGGTAGAATGTTATATGTATCAATACTACACCTGGATTTTGTGCATGAAACAGGGGCAACAATTATGACAATGAAGTGTATACAACAAACTTGATTGGAAGTGACCCTCAACAATAGTTTTAAGTACAATTAAGTACAAGGACATAGCGTGAGTAGTTGCACTGTGTATTGGCAGTCAGTCATTTACAATTGCAAGTTTTCAATTTTCATTTCTGACAGCACCCATAATGATTTTAGGGCTTTTCAGTGAGAAACCATGGAGAAAAAATGGCAGCAAGTCAGTTTTCTCTCTCCAGCAGAGAATACAATGTCTTTGGTGCTCCGAATGCTTGTTCAGATGCCTCTATTTCCTCTGCTTGCCATTGCTAAAGCTAATACTGATACCAACGATTCTTCTCCAACAGTTGAAACCCAAGAAGTCGATATGACATAGCATATCCTCCAAAACCCTCCACCCCCTCCTCATACTCTGAATTCCTCCTCTTCTGGTGTAATGCAAGGCGATTTTTCTATATCTTCAGTTACTGCTAACGATAATACTGTTGCCGATGATGATCAGCTTCAACCTCCAGGGGATACATTCCTCATCTTCCGTTTTGAGGAGATACATTCCTCATCTTGATTTCCATGCTAATGAGTGCTATTGTGATTGATTTCCATTTTGATTCGTTAAGCGCAGAAAAATGCCCAAGTCAAAATGGATCCATTCTATTTTTTTCATATTATTTACCATTTTAGTTTATTAGCATTACATATGCTTCAAACCTCTCTTCTATCCCTGAATTCTCGATGACATTCCTTTGTCTAGGGTTCTTTGAATATTTTGCAGAGAAACTCATTTGAACAATTTTGTTGTGTAGGTCTCTTCGTCATATGTAAATTTATATCGACGACATTTTGCATAGGGATCTGCATGAACAAATCTTGCTTGACTGATGCTACTTTTTGGTTGGCCATCTTTCTAATATGATGAAAGATCCATTTCTGGACATGCGCTCGGTTGTGGAAGAGTCTGAATTGGATATACTGGAAAAAAGAGAACTGGTCACCAAAAACACAAACATCAGACCAAGGGTTTAAGAAAATTGGTTGTGAAAATGTGAAGGGAATGATGTTCAAAGCGACAGGTGCAAGTCAAATTGAAGAGTTTTGTATATCTTAATTCTCATGACTGATTCAATTGATTTAATAATTGGCATGGGGACCATTCAAGGGATCAAAGGAATCTGGTTAAGTGAAAATAACGATCCATTGTATATACCCATGTATATATCCATGAAAATTATTCATTGAGAATTATTGCACTTGGAAATATGACAAAAGTGGAGGGAACATGTAATAGACATATTGAAGAAGTTTTTATTCCATAAGGGCAGTGCCCCTATTCTCCCTTATGGCTAAGGAGTTGAGATACTTGAGTTTAATGTGTCCAGGTCAAAGGACTTGGAATACTTGACATAAAAGTCATGAATTAGCAGACTTCGTTATAATTTTGTTATCCCTTCATCAATTCAGTGTACGAACCTATGAAAATCTAGTTAAGAAGCAAGCCTCTTTTGCATATGTGGTCCTTTGTTCTTAAGTTGAATGTTTCTAGAAATTTGCTTCCGGTATGTTAATGTTTGATTAGTTTTATTGATTTGATTATAATTTTGACTTGTAAATTGCATAATTTGAAGATGCTTTCTAATCTATAAGACATAGAATTATATTAGATGAAAAATTACTCTTCCATGTCTTTAAAATCTCTTCCAATGAGCTTAAGCTGCGTCAGAATTTACTTATTTGTTAGTAATGAGAATGATCCACTTTGTGGAATAAAATGTATGTTTGAAGAACTCTTTTATATATACATCAGTGTTTTGGTTGAGTCAATCTACAATGCAATTGATTCCGTGAACTACCAAGTTCAATTTTAAAGCTTTAGTTTTTATGAGTATTGAAAATGAATAACTGTTTGAGTTTGAGGTAATTGTCAAAGATATTGAATCATTGATATCTTTGCAAGAATGCATTTTTTAATAGAGAAAACTACCAGGATCGATTTCAAAGTTCACATCTTATAATCCTAAGAATTGATCACTATTCCAATTTGAGTTTGGGGCAGTTATCGAAAGATTTCAATTCACATTATTCTTTTCTTAAGTTGGATTCCTGGGTCTTGATCTACATTCAAGTGTAATGTCAAATGCTGTCATATATCAATCCACTGGTTAGTGGTGCACCATCTAACAGTTGGTTGGACATACCTTTGTCTTTTCTCTTGATTTGGGTACCATTGCTTGGACATGTCTTTCTCCAGCGTTTCTAGATGCCTCCCCGTCACCGAGTTAGCAGATATTTTTGTATTAACTGCAATAGAGGATTTGGGCTTTTGTACAATGAGAATATTAGTGCCTCTTTCTCGAGTTCAGGTGCAGAAATTCTAGTACGAATCTTTGTATACAAATACTTGATTAATATTACCAAATGGTTATCATTAATCAATTACTCCAAAGAGATCCCCATTCACACATCAAAGTTCATTGGGTCTTAACACGGCAATGAATCCAAATATCACCATCCACGTATAAAAGCTCTGGAGGTATTTACAATGTACATATTGAATTAAAAAAAATCAATGACATTATTTATAAGAACACAAAATGATTAATGATGTGGATCTTTTGCATCTGGTTTAAGGTTTTTTTATTATAGGTTAAAATTTTTTCTTATTTTTTATAACTTGAGTGGGTCTAATATACAGTTTGAATGGGTCTAATGGTTAAGAACATGTGTTTCCTTTTACTAGGTTACAAGTTTAAAACTAGAGGGGTAGAGTATGTATGTCTTCTTAGACTTAGCAATCAAATTGCTGCACGGAAATGGATCTCTTATCCCACAAACAAAAAAGTCTCATACACTAATTTAGTGTCTGACTTAACCATAATCTTAAAATTAAATATAATATATAATAATAAATACAAAATATTTAATAGTGAGTTATCTTGCATATAATTTAAGTTGAACCTTTCTGAACATTTTGTTTCTTTATAATACAATGCATGATTTTGGATTTACATATATTAGGTTTTGAGGTCACAACTCTTTAAACCGGATTAAAAATGACATTTTAAATATATTATATTTTGAGATCTCAACTTAACCAGGATTGAAAATGAGAGTTTACATGATTAGGTTTTCAATTCTTTAATCAAGGATTAAAAATGAAAAATAAAAAAATAAAAAATGATTTATCAAAATAATAATATGATATTTATGATATCTTATATTAGTTTATGTATTTGCACTAACAATCAATTATATATATTCTGAAAAACATAATAATTTTACTAAGAAAACAAAATTATATTTTATATATTTTAAGTTATATTTAAAATACTTTATTAAGAATTTATAGTTGTTTTACCTTTATATAAGAGTATAATTAATCACATTGATTGAAAAATTCAAATTACATAAGCTTCTTGAAAGTAAACGAAAAAAATACATATATGTTTGATGCAAGTTTACAACAAAATCCATTGATAATAGAAAAGTCACATAAATGAAGACATATATGTTTGATGCATGTTGACAACAAAATCCATTGACAATAGAAAAGTCCACTATTAGTGTCTTCCTAATTTAATCAAAGTAAACAAATATTGTAGTGTGCATACAATCAACTTAATAGAAATGCAAATGCATTGAATGAAAGGAGAATACTATAGTGTGCATACTATCAACTTAATAGAAATGGACTGAATGAAAGGAGGATGCACATGCTTGTGAATAACACAATTCCTATGTATCTATAAGAAATCCTCTTTAAATAATCCATTTGCAATCAATTTTTTTCCTATATACATGGTGAAGAGATCTGATAAAAAATTTCAGACAAATTTAGAATTTCATCTAACACATACTATAAGATGGAATTTCTCATAGTGAACTATTTCACCGATTTAATGACTAGAAGTTAGTCTCCAAATGATTGCAATATGTTCACCTTTTTCAAAAAATAACAAAAGTGTAAACCTCAAAGTGATTCATTTAGCAAAATTGTTACTTCCAGGGCCCAACCTTATTTCATGCAGAAAAAATAAAATAGAATAAAAATATCATCGATTCCTTTAGAAAGATTGTTACTTGTAGTTCCCAACCCTATTTCAGGGGAAACAAAATAGAAGAAAAATATCCTCTCTTAGGTATCACTGATCAACTGCACAAAATCATTAGTACTCTTGTGATGCACCATAAAAATAGGACTAGGCATGAGATTCATCAATTTTTGGCTGGAAAATTTGCCTTTTAGCTTTATCCTCCCTTTATCCTTAAGCTACTTCTTTAAATAAAGTTAAAAGATGAAACCTGGAGTAGCATAATGAAGAAAAAATTGAATTTATTTTGAAAAAGCTTAATCTATGTTTTTTAAACTCCCCATGAAATTATTTCAAGAATTGCTTTAAACTTCACAGCAACGACAATAACAACTGAAGCTCCTTCTAAGAGCAAGGTATCATCCCTGAATTGTGAATGATTGATGTTCTTTGTTCCTCTAACGAATCTTACTACTAGAAGATACTCTCTTTTCATAATCTAGTGTTTCATTGAATGAATTTGTCATCAAAATATATAGAATGGGATATAATGGACAACCTTGCCTCAATCAATGTTCCACCAAGTTTCTAGGACAAGGGGATGTAGGAATAGGGAGACATAGAAGAGGGACGTGTGGGAACGATCCCACATTTTAAGAAAATTCAGGAGGGGTACAGGGTATATATATATATATATATATATATATATATATATATAAGACATTGATTCACACCTCATAAATATTGTATACATTGATTTAAATTCATGTTTCATTAATATAGAATCTCACTAGTACTAAGCAGGGAAAATTTTAGGGGCGAATTTTAGCCCAAAGGCGAATTTTAAGTGATTTGCCATGATTTTAAAAGATAATATAATCTCGTGAGAGATTTGCCAAAAAATTATATATACATATTATATTATTAATAAGATCGCCTTCCATTTTCCCTATGTATCATGGGGATTCGCCTATTTATTATATATATAAATTTAGGGGGGTTCTTAAAATTTTCCTTGATTGTCATCATCATTACTTGCTTGAGGGTTGTCTTGTTTCTCATCATAAGTGTATTTTTGAGGACTGTCATGACCCTCATCATCACTGTTTTGGCTGTCACTTTGTTTGTCATCTTGAGGACTGCTATGCTCATATCTGTCCATGCTTTATTCATGATTGTTGTGCTCTTTACCTTCACTGTTTTGTGCCTCATCACCATCATGCTCACTGCTGTGTTGGCTGCCATCATGTTCTTCTTCATGACTTCTGTGCTCGCCATCAATTTTTTCATGCTCATCATCACCTTGTTTATGCTCGCTGTCATGCTTAGATTCTTCACTTTGTCCTTCTTCATCGCTAGTTTGCCTCTTGTCACTTTAACCTTCTTCACTTCTAGTTTTCCTCTTGTCACTTTGGCCTTCTTCACTACTAGTTTGCCTCTTCTCTTCTTCACTCTCAATCATAGGAGATTTTTGTTTTTTAGGAGTGGATTTACGAAAAGAAGGAGAAACATGATGAGGGGATGGTGAGGAAGGCGCATGAGATGAAGAGGCAATGGAAAAATCAAAATGGGAGATGAAAGAGTCCCAAGAAACTCCCTTTTTCTCAAGTTGATGGAGGATGATGATCTTGATAAGGGAATGATGAAATAGACAAGATTTTTGTTGAGCTGAGGCCTTATTTTGGACAGTAGAGGCCATCTTGTCAATGCTTCTATAGAGGAAGAAAGGTAGGTTCAGAAATTGAGTTCTTGTGAAATGCATAAGAAGCCTGATATGATAGGCATAAATTCGGGAAAACCTCCCTTCACACATGAAATACTTCATGATGACTGTCATGAGAGGGGCATAGTTGGTCAATAAGTGAGAAAAAGGCAAAATGGCTTGGCAAGCATCCTGATGATCTGGTTTTAGAAATGGTTTGTAGTAATTCAGATCTAGGTATGTTTGTTTGAACCACTTTTCTCTTATAGAAGGGATTTTAGTGGCTTTGGAGATAGCCCTAAGAGAGAGTTTAAAAGCCAGACCTGCTAGATGGACATGCTTCCCTTGCAGCCTTAAAGCAATCAAATGTGTCAAAGAAAGATGACTTTTTACCTCTTGGACTTTTTGGCAAAATTCCAAGCACCCTACCTCATGAAAATTAAAGAGTACTGAAGCAGATTCATTCACTTCCTGAGTTGTAATAGGCTCATAACTATTGTGATACCCACTCCTACTATCATTTTTTGGAGGCATTTATGCTTTTGATACCCTTCACTGACTCACCAAGGCAAACTGTTTAAATGATCACTGAAAAGGCCCTCAATCAAAACACCTTTTCCTCCTTACAAGATTGAGTCTGTCCTTAGTTGCCAAACCAGTTTTGTTAAGTGAAAACAAACTCCCTTTTTATGAACATTGTTGTGAGAGAAAAAAGGCCTTTTAAACAAACTTTGTCTCTCTTTAACAATCACTATTTCTCTGTGATTTTTTAGTAGATAGGCTACTTTGAAAACAATAATGTTTTCCCTCTTTGAAATATTACTGACCGTTTTATGATCATTGTTTTCTTTCTAGGCTAGCAAACATATAGGTTTTGAGAGCAACTATGTTTTAGCCAAGAATTAGTTCCAATCTTTTTTTCCTTAACTATTCAAAACAACAAGCTCCTTGACAATCAAACTTCCTATTTTATCACTGCTTCTATCCTTTGCTATTCACAATAAGAAGACCTGCTTTAGATACTGACAACAAATTTTGATCTTTTAATCACTGTCCTTTTGTAGTTATTTTTTTTAAGAGGATGAGCAAACCCCTTGTGAACTAATAACAAAACTTTATCCCCAATCACTATTTCTCTGTGAGATCATTGTTTCTTTTTGTAATATTTAGTAGGTAAGTTATTTTGAATGAAAGTTAGCTAGATTCTTGACATTATACTTTCAAAAAAAGTTTTGGGCCCAAGCGATATAAATACCTTTGAAAGATACACTTTTTACCGTGTTTGGGGACGAGTTTATCGTGTGAAAATTAGTCTTCAACACCCTTAATGGCCTCTTGCAGCATTGGCCCTGGAGTTCAGAGTTGGTTGATGGCTGGGCGGGCTCTGAACAGGAAAATGCACCACGTTCAAGCTTGTCAGGTTGGCCCTGGGCGTCCACTGAATACCGGCATAGGCGTGCCACACAATGCTATAGGTGCACCGCACCTATGTATTAATCCTTCTATTGGATGTCTACAGGCGCGTTGCGCGGTTACAAAGGCGTGCCGCGCAGAAAACTAAGCTTAAAAAATGATTCAAACTTGCTCAAAGCCTGTTTTTTCCTCAGTGGCTTGGTTTGCAAAGTGAAAATGAACGTTTGCTCCATGCCTTTTATACTAAATGCGGATTTTTAAAAACTCCTCCCCTCCTTTGTTATTTAAAATATTAAAGCCTTTGTAACCCTCTTTTTGCAAAAAATGACTTTGTGCACAATGGTGAGGGGTTGCCTTTTTCATAAAGAAGGTCCTTTATATCAATTGTGTTTTTCTCTTTTATTAGTCTACAAGAAGGTTACCACGAAAACCACTATCATAGCCTCTCAAAATCATAATGCAAATCCTCTATTTTTGTTGCTTTGAAAAGATCATTTAAGGGAAAATAGCGACCTAATACATCACCTGAAAGGGGCCAATAAAAACATTCCCACTGCAACACTTTGAATACACTATGTGTACATTGTTTTATGAAGATATGAGGCCTTTTAATTATGGCAGCTAGTTCCCAGTTTTTTCTCCTTCTCCTTGTTTACACAAAGGAGGCATCTAAAACAAAAACTCAACTTTATAAGACACTGTGCCATATTTCCCTTTCGAAGGTAGTCTTTCAAACTTAAAATTTGAGCTTATCTTCTGATTGAAAACACCTCATAATATAAAATGCTCGTGCCCCCCAAGACTCTATCTCTGATCATTTGATGGAGTCTTTCTTTGACTGAAAGTGAAATATGGCTTCATCACATCTTTTAACCCTTTGAATGAGCTGCTTCATGGTGAAAATCTTTTGGAGAGATGATCCTTTGTTTTTTGTGAAGGAGGCCTACAAAAAGTGAAAGTTTCACCCTCTTACAATGTGCCCTCTGTCCTTTGACTGAGCTGGAAGTAACCTTTGGCACTCTCCCTTCATTCATCACTTGGAGGAATTATTTCTATAACCATAAGGGATTTGTTTTAAAAACAAGAATGCCCTTTTTCATATACATGATCTAGGTGAGATGTCTCTTCATGTGAGTTTAAAGAAGTCATTTTGAAAACCAAGCTTGGTCTACTTCCTTGGCTATTTAGCTGAGGCTGCTCTTAGCTAAAAAATCCACCCTCAGAGTACACTTTGAGGGAGGATTTCATAGATAGGAGAAACAGAGGCTTCTTAGCACCATTGTGTCACTTTTGGCTTTTGATGTGGAAGAGGACTTTATCCCATAAACTCTTATTGACTCATCAGTGATTTTCAATATTTCTTACCAAAAGAGACCTTTCTCAAAAAAATCACTTAATCCTGTTAGACATCCTCTTTTCATTTTGGACGAAGTGGTGCAAAACAATCTCTGAAGTTATTTTAAAAACACCTTAACGCTCTGCCTTTTGAAGGAGGTTACATCACTATTTCTAACCCTTTGCTTTTAAATGAAGGAGGTTATATCATTTTTCTTCTAACCATCCACTTTTTATTGAAGGAGGTTATCATCATACACATGAAATCTTATCTATTTCAACATTGTGTCATTTCTCTGTAGTATATGTCTCTGCTTGAAGAATACCAATAGGAAACAAAGTGAATTTTGACATTTGTCATTGGGAAAATCACTTGAACCTAATGTCTTGTTTGTTTTATGAAGCTTTGTATGAGATGTGTATATCCTTTTGTGAAATATCACTGTGAATACAAAAACAGAAGAAAAGTGACTTGTATGTGGAGAGTGTTTGCTAATAGGTATTAATGAATTGTCCTTTCCCTTGACTGTGTTGTCAGGGTACCTTGAAAGCTTCTTTGATTAATTTTCACATCCCAGGCTCAAGGTAGCATAAGAAGCAGTTGTCTTCTCATGCCCTACATGATGATGCTCTTCGGAAGATTATGCAGTACTGCTGATCAGCATTACTAAGTTCTTGTTATTCATTTTGACTTGATGAGTGATCTTTGTTCTTCAGGCAGCTTTTGGATTTATAACATGTACTCTTGTTGTTCTCACTTTATAGCTCTTCATCTGATCATTGATGGAAAATATTTTCAACAAGGGGAACCTGCTTGAACTTGCCTTTTTTTCCCTCCTTTGTATGTTGATCATCATTTAATTACACCCCTGCAGAGATGTAAAAACAAATGCTTTTGAACCTTGGAGAGCTACTTTGGTGTTTCATGGTGATTATGCCTGATTCAAGCATATTTCTTCAGATAGAGACAAACCTTCTCTTTTCCTGATTTAGATCCTTGTTGAACTTCTTCCGAAATGAGACAAAGTGACCTCTTAGTGGTGTGTGACCTATGGATGGATCAAGACTTGTTCTATAGAATAGGAAATAATTCAAGGCTGACTGGTACTAGACAAATGCTTTTGGATTAAGATTTCTTAGCCAAGGAAAAACTCCCTAAACACCACTATCTAACTTAGGGACAATATTGACATATTCTGAGTGTTTTCATTGGTATGATTATATTTTCAAATGACAAGATGACCAGGGATAGGGTTGTAGACATTTTATCAACCATTGGATAGTGAATGGCATGAGAAATAAGGGTAAATGATAGCAAATAATTTACAGCCATGAAAACTATAGATAGGGATATTTTGCTGGAATTAGATAGGACTTGACAGCTGGGGTTTGTTCTCATCATATACTGACAAGGAGGGGTAGGAGGACAAAAATTGTTTTGGGGTATTTTCTAGATCATAGATTGATAGCTTCAAGACCAGCTTCTAGAAAACTCAGCTAAGGAAAATAGTCATCAATAACAGGTAAAAATACTGATGACTAAAAGTGGCTCCATCTGGGGAGTGAAGCTCCTTTTCAGAAGGTGTCCAGAATTGCATATCTCTAGCTTATGAAGACCAGTGCCTTATCCATTGGCGAAAAATTTCTTCCTTTCTTGATGCTATTTATGAAAATGATGCTTTTCTGAAAAAAATTACAACATGATTAGCATCAACCTCAACTTTACCTACCCGGCTATATTTCCTAGCATTTTTCTTCTTTTAGGTGCATTTGGACTAGCAACCATTGACAAGATATTTTTTGAAAAAAGAAAAACTATCTAATGCTACACTTATATCTTCCAGGAGTTTAGATTAAACTGATGAACTCTTTTGTTTCTCTACCTATACTGCGATCGACTGTCAAGATTAAGCTGTTTGATAGGATGTCATTCACTAGTATAAAGCATGAAATTGAAAAATTGTCAAATCAGGATTAGATGGTTTGATTTGTCATGCGTTTGTGGCATAAAAACAAGCTATACACAAACATTATTTATGTACAAGATGAAACTTAGAAAAAATAGGGCTAAGATATACAAACTGTTTTTTCATCCCTGTTTTTCTCTTTGGTTCTATTTTGAGCGTGTGGAACTAGCATTCTTTTCCTAATCTACTTTCATTGATAAGTCAAGCTTACACAAATTGACTATAATCTCTCTCACTAACTTATCAGCAATCAATTTAAAACATGCTCAGTTATGATTAGGCTCGATAACTAAACACGATATCTTTCAATCACTAGTAGTGGCATTTAGACTTGCACACTTTCAGCATGACTATTTTTTGAACATGGGGCTTTTCATGGTGTTTTCAAACCGCCCTCTTTTTCTACTTTTCTACTGTTTTTCTATTTTCTATTTTTTGATTCATTTCTTCAAACAATGGTATGTACAATGAATGAAAAATCAGAAACTAGAACTCCTGAAAAAGTTGAAACTTGAGCATCTTATCTTCATAAGGATCTCCTGATGCTCTTGGTCCACTCAGCTCTTGAAAAGAAAAGTTTGGAAATTTTTCTCTTGTAAGCATAACATAAGGATTCATGCATGAATCTCTAAACAAACCTGTGTCTTTCTGTTGTACTTCTTTATACCTTTGATCTCCACTTCTCCTTTTGTTGTACATCTTTTTCAAATAATGCAGATATTCTTTGTCATTTTTAAAGCATATGATGACATCATCAAGGTACATCATGACAAGGAAATTCAGAACCGGGAACATAGGTTTCCTAAGGGCATCTTTGGTGTTCATTAGTTTTGGACAGATTGGTTTGAACTTCAAGTTGCCACTAGTATATTTGAAGAAGTCTTTGAGCTGATCTATTTGAAGTGGTATTATTCGATGGTATCTTAAAAAATTATCACTCAAAACCACATGATTAGGAAATCCTAGTTTTTGTATAGTATGTTCTTGTTTAGGAAGAATATAATTTCTGTTCCGGGGGTGTGTATTCTAAAATCAACACAGATCCTCTGTCCAGCTATCTTGTCTTTGATTGTTAATATTTGATCAAGATTTTTGTATTTCCTTTTGTTAAAGTTGTTTCTTGAATTGAAGGCAATGTCAAAATAGTTTTCCCAACATGCACTAGTATCTTGAATAATTTTGCATATTCTAGCAGTCCTTAATGTTTGGTGTAAGGTAAGAATTTTAGCTAGCTCAATCAACTCAGGTGTTTTTGGACTGCAACTATCACATTCCTTCATATAAATTTTATCAGGCATTCTTCCTGGATCTTTAACAGTTGTGGCAATAGTTAAGGTTTCATTTGGGGAGGTAAATTTTTGGGATGGTGAATCATTTAAGTATGGTAAGAACTTTAGACTCCCCTGCCCCTGATGTCCAAAGAGGTTTGTAATATGTAAGTCCTCTAGTGCTTCTGTTTTGAAAAAGGTTCCTGATTGTATTGTTGATGTTTGTCCTTGGTTTGAGAAATTGGCTTGAGGGTGTATAATGTTTTTTGTTTTCTGATCTCTCTCTGTTTCTAGAAAATCAAATTCCCTCTCATCAAGACATAATTGTTCAGGGTCATGATAGTTTTGAGTATCAAATTCATCATACAGATGTTGGTCTAGTTGCGATACTATGCTTGAACTGGTTACATTTTCACTTGTGTTTTCATCAGTATCATCTTCTAGGTGTAAGATGAAGGAATCCATGTTTGAATGTATGGAATAAAGAGGTATGTTTTCCGGTTTCTCTTGACTACTGACCAAATATTTCATGTGTGATTCATGGTATAATCTTCTTGGTTGGTTGAAAACAAGAATAGTAGCATAAGACATGTCTAACTGAATGTTTCCTTGGATTTTAGCCCCCCAGGTTTTGGATAAAAGCATCCCATACTTCGGGGGAATATCTGCTACCACTATGTCCATAACCAAATGTTTAGCTGGAACTTGTGCCAGCTTTACACATAGGTCTTTGATTAGGCCGAAATATTTGACTCTGCTCGAATCGGAAGAGTACAAGTCTTTGTAAGGTTTGTTTATTTCTAAGCCTAATCTGTCCATTATCACTTTAGGCATGAGATTGTGAGAGGCACCGAAATCTAGCATAGCGTGATGTAGGATATGGTCATGTACATTCAAGTTGATGTAAAAAGGAGGAGTGGTTCCTTCTTGATAATTTCCTTCTATCTTTGGTCCAAAGAACAGTTCGGGAGTGTCATCAGCTAAGTGCAAGGTGTCGGTATCATTTCCTATGTTTAAGATTTTCATAATCTGAGATTTATAGGAATTCTGAGCTATTAGTTCAGCTAGGGGCATATTTATTTTTATTTTAGCAATTTCCCCTTCAAAACTGAAAGGTACTTGAGATTTTTACATGTTTCCATCAGCTTTTTCAACCATTACCTTCTCTACTGGTCTGTCCTTTTGATTTTGATGTGGAGCTTTGTTCAGGATGGTATTTTCAAAAAATTTGGTGGAAGTGCTGGCACAGTTTGGGTTGATGTTTGATTGGCTAGTTTTTTCTTTGTTTAGATCAACTTTCTTAGCCGTAACATTAACATTGTCTGCTAGTTTTTTAAGAATAGCTTCAGGAGTTTTCTTGACAGCGTAATCTAAATTGTTCCTTTTTAATTTTTTCTGGTTTTTCTTTGTGTTTTCTTGGGTTTTCTTACTTTTGAGATCATATTGCCTATGGAATTCCATTATGGCATTTTGTAAACCAATTTCAGGGTCTTTAGAATCTTCATAGTTAGTTTCATCTTGGTATGAGGAGAAGAAACCTTGTTCTTCTTCCCTGAGATAAACCTCACCCTCACTATCAGAGCCTATCAGGTTTAGATGATTTTTTAGATGATTTTCCTCAATATTTTCAATGTCTCTTTCTCCTTCATCAAGATAATTATCTTGGAAAGGATGCCTGATTTTCTGATCATTGTCTCTCAGTTTGTTTTGAGGTGGGTCCCTTCTAAAGTTTTGATTCTGGTTTCTAGTTTGTGGGTTTGGCGGGTTGTCCGTAGGAGGTGTTCTATCAATGAGACTTATTCTTTCCATCATTCTTTCTATCATTCTTTCCATTTTTCTTTCTAGGTTTTCTATTTTAGCATCGGAAGAGGATGTAGAGGGAAAGGTTTCATCTCGGTATGTGACCTTCTTTTCTGATCTCATCCTAGCCCTCTTTTCAGCAAGGTTTGCTTCCGCACTAATAGCCCACTTTTGCATTTCTTCTAGAGTTGTGGGTTCTCCTTCTCTTAGCTGATCTGACATATCCGGATCAAAACCTTCTGGAAATTTTTCTAGAGCTAAGCCGGGTGGAGGTTTCATGTTAGGAGGGAGAGTGTTATAGACACTGTTGAATCTGGTACAATAATCTTGAACACTTTGCCCTGTGTTCCTCTTAAGAGTATTATATTCAGAGAGGACTTGAAGTGGGTTTTTCTTGATTTCCCATTTGTTTATGAAAGTTTGGTATAATGATGGGAGATCATGTATGCTATCAGGAGCTAAGCCTTTAAACCATTTTTTAGCTTCGCCTCCTAGGCTTTGGGCGAACATTCTCATCTTGATGGTTTCTTCATCTAACTCCATGTAATCAAAAGCATCATTCATTCTATCTACATGTTTTTGGGTAGTAGTGGATTTGGCACGGTGAAATGTGGGATCCTAGAATGATATTCATTTGGCAAAGGTGCCAAAGGTTGAGGTAACACTAGGGGTGCATACCATGCTTCCATGATGGGTGGTACTGGTAAATTTACAAGTGGAGGATTTGGTATGTGAGATGAAGTGATTTTCACAGTGGTGTTGTGAGTGGGAGTGTTAGAGGTACTTGGACCGACAAACTGATTTTGAGTATACTTGGGATGGAAAGAGCTAAAGTGGTGGAGGAGTTGAAAATTAGGTGGAGTAGTAGGAGATGCTTCTCCGCTAGAACTCTGCTACAAGTATAAGCTGGTGGACGTTTCATGTTAGGAAGGAGAGTGTTATAGACACTGTTGAATTTGGTATAATAATCTTGAACACTTTCTCCTGTGTTCCTCTTAAGAGTATTATATTCAGAGAGGACTTGAAGTGGTTTTTTCTTGATTTCCCATTTTTTTATGAAATTTTGGTATAATGATGGGAGATCATGTATGCTATGAGGAGCTAACCCTTTAAACCATTTTTTAGCTTCGCCTCCAAGGCTTTGGGCAAACATTCTCATCTTGATGGTTTCTTCATCTAACTCCATGTAATCAAAAGCATCATTCGTTCTATCTACATGTTGTTGGGCAGTAGTGGATTCGGCCCCGATGAAGTGTGGGATCCTAGACTCATAGTCATTTGGCAAAGGTGCCAAAGTTTGAGGTAACACTAGTGGTGTATACCATGCTGCTGTGATGGGTGGTACTAGTAAATTTACAAGTGGAGGATTTGGTATGTGAGATGAAGTGATTTGCACAGTGGTGTTGTGAGTGGGAGTGTTAGAGGTATTTAGACTAACAAACTAATTTTGAGTACACTTGGGATGGAAAGAGCTAAAGTGTGGAGGAGCTAAAAATCAAGTGGAGTAGTAGGAGATGCTTCTCCGCTAGAATTCCGCTGCAAGTCTAAAGGCTCAAGATCGGAATGGTCAAAACTAGGTTGTGACTTGGTTCTAAAAATATTTATTGTATGGTGCAAGTCAAAATTTTGGTCTAGCAAGGATGCAAGATTTTTAGGTACATATCTTGCTCTATGAACGCTCCTATCGGTAGTTAAATTACTAGTCTTAGAATTTTACCACAAAATATTTTCAGAGACATCAACTACGGTAGGAGGATTCGGGTCCGGATGAAATCTGGTATAAATTCTTCGTGAAGCCATATTTCATATTCAAACTTTTGAGAGGCTGAAAGTTATGAATTTTTTCAACAACTTGTCTTCTCTAAGTTTTTTCAAACTAGCTCAGTGTATGGTTAAGACTTCTTAGACTTTTCAAGGCTCTTTTTAAATCAGTCTTATAATAGTTTATGGAAGCTTATCAAAGTTTTCAAAAAGGCCTACTAGAGGCTAGTGGAGTTGCCAGGTGGATTTATTTTTGTTTTTTGAGGATATATTGTCTATTGGCCACCACCAAAACTGATATGAACAGTCAATCTAAAAGAGAAATGTTTTTGTGAGGTTATTTTCTAAGTTTTTAAGGTGCAATCTGATTTGTAAGAGTATCCTAAATTTGTTTAGAGCACTTCGCTAAGGTGATGAAACAAAGAGAGTTTACTCTAATGGCTTTATCAGTTGATTTTATGATTTAATCCGAAGGACTAATGATTCAACAACAGTTTGCTAGACAGTCATGAACTCAAAGAGTCTCACCATAATTTCCATTATGTTAGTTTGGCGATGAGGTGGTTGATAATCACTGGATATTATTGAACCAAGCGATTTCTTAAGTTTTAAGGTATACTTAGTTTGTCACTAACTCAAAAAATTCCCACCATGATCTCCAATATGTTAGTGAGTGGTGGGATAAGTCCACAAGATAGTATTTTTAAAGGTTTCTGAAGGTTTAGGGAAGTCTAAGTTTGTTTATCACTTAGAGTCCCACCGTGATCGCCATTATGTTAGGTTGGCGATAAGGTGGCGAATTCACTAGATTTTCTTGAAGATAAGGGATTTCTGGAGTCCTAAGGTGTACTTAGTTTGTCACTAACTCAGAAAAGTCCCACTGTGATCGTCATTTTGTTAGTGTCCTGTGATTTGGCATATTGACGGACCAAATGAAGGAGTAACATCAAACCAATATTTGGAGCCCTAGGACCTAGCCTTACTGGACTCAAAGAGGGCTCTCTCTAATGAAGTGAAGAATGTGAGTTTGTTCTCTTAGATTTTTTAGATTTTAGGCTAGTTGTTAAGTGTGTTTGTTTGTTTGTTTTTAGTTGTTTGGAGAAAAAAATGATCAAGTGGATCAAAATAGAACAAGAAAATGAGATCAACTGGGCTATGGGGTCAAAAGCAAGCCAAGGATGTCAAGACAATGGGTAGGGCGTACTGCAGGGCTGATTTAGTATAACGAATGGATATTTCAGGTGGTTTATGAAGTGAAATGAAGATCAAGTTTGTGCAAGACAAGGGGATATTAAGCATAAATAGTTTAAACAATAAGTATTCATGTGGTAGGGCTAACCATTAATCACTATGAATCCAAATCAAATTGATAGATGCAAAAAATAAACATTCAGGTGATGAATAGAAGTATAAGACCCTCTAACTGTGGGAAAATCACCCTTAATGGTTGAGAACACATGTAAGACAAACCAACAGATCAAAATGTGGAAAGAAAAATCCTAAGCAACACATTCAATCTGATGAGAAATTTGAAATAAGTCTGCAAGTATAGGCAAAGGGCAAGATCAAAACAAGACCTCTCTAATCTAAACTAGACAGTCAATACTTCAAAGGAGATTTCATTAATGAGGTTTAAACAGTTATGATTAAGCAGGGAATACCATGAATCAAACAAGATAGCATGTCATATTAATCATTAAGGAAATAAATAACAAGGTCCTAGTGGACCAAAGGGCAGTTAAGAATCCTTTGACATGACCAAGAAATATGAAAACATAGAAGTTATAATGAATTAGGAAATTTGATGAGCCTCCATGGGCATACCTCAAACTATTCTTTACTAACCTACACCAAGAAAGAAGCATAGATACATATGTGAAAAACTAAGAAAAAATAACTAAAGATAAGTACAATACCATTTACCAAGCCATGGAATCCTGCACATAGGTCCTCTCCATCATCTAGGCAAGCAAGTCAAGCTATTCACTCCGTAAAACAAGTTTGATCATCAAAACTCATAACATTTATTGTTCTAAGCTCAGTATAGTTGTTAAGCTCTTCAAAGTCCAGTTTTCTTATCAACTCTTGAACAAAAAATATTACAATGATTCTCCATGAGTTATATAGGAGAATGAGAAGATAAGCTTCACAAAACTTACTAGAACCTCATAGGATAAAAACAAATATCTGATTTTGTCCTTGAGGCTTTGCAAATCCCAAGGCACATAATATTTTCAAAATATCTATAAAATGCTAAAAAAGGAAAAAATATTGACTTTTCATTACTGGCAATGGCTAAAAAAGGCCTAACGCACATTTGGATAAGCCACTTCAGAAAACTGTCTTTCTGCCAAAATGCTACAAGAACGTAGTAGCAGAAAATTCCCTGTTTTGCAGACAACGTTTGAGGGACCTCCCGATGTCAAAACGAGGCCCGTGATGGCTCGTTGGAAAGCCATGGATGTATAGATTCTGAAAATACTTTATTTTTCCCAAAATGATCATTGGAAGTATGCTAAAAACTGAATTGAGGGGAAAAAACAAAAAAAAAGTAGCCTTTGATGATATGCGAGGCAGAAAGTCAAAAAAATCATTGTTTTTTGAATCAAAACACATCCTTTGGATCTGAAATTTTCTGAGTAGACGCCCCTAAATTTAATGCATCCAATGATACCACTCTAAACTGCTAAGGATGCTCCAAACAAAAAAGGTGACGCCCATGAATTTATGCAATTAGGCCTAAAAATGTCAAAAAACAAAATCTTGTCAAAATTTGCTCAATTTTGGCGAGCAAGCCCCTCATGGGTTCTTAGAAACATGTAAGGAAGCTGAGGCCAATGTTTTGAGCGCTGATGTGCCTTTCTCACTTTTTCTACCGGGCACCCTGTAATGTTCCAAATTTTGCAATAAGGTATTAGGAACATTAATTTTTCTTTTATTTCAATAAAAGGAATAAAATGGGTGAGGGATCCCATGTAGCAACTCAATAAACACTCCTAAGGTGCAAAAAGTCACTTAAGTGGCTTAATATAGCAGCCCCAAGTGTGAAAAGGGCCAAAGGCAAGTGAGCTAGACCATGGTTGACTAAAGTCAACAACATACCCTAAGAGGGGAAGCTTGCACAAGAAGATTGCGTAGTTGGAGTAGAGGGAAATTCAAAATGGGAGAAACCCTAATGTGAGTGGGGTCCATCGCAAGGAAGCATGCCTTGTATAAAATATGAAGGAGAGCCATTGTGGAGATCATTCTTGGAGATAGAATTTGAAGTTGAAGCTCTCTTCAACTTGTTGCTATTTAGCACAAGAGGGATTTATGTTTAGGAATGCCCTTATCTCCCATGGGAGGCCATGGAGAGATTGTTATTCATCTTCCTCACATCATGGCTTGAGGCCAAAGCAGTCATTTGTAGCTACTGTGTTATTCTTGCAGCAAGAGAACGCTAGAGTTGCTGGTGTTGCAGTGAGGGACCTTCATCATCACATTTCCGGAGTTGTTCTGTAGAGGAGAGGCCTTCTCTTTCTCTAGGAAATCAGAAAAGGAGATTCCAAAGCTCATATTGCAGATTTGGCACCAGGCCATATATTTTCTCTCATGCCAAGCACAGTCTCCTTCCCTTACAGCATTATTTTCAGAGGTGGCTTGCACAAGGGTTTCCTTTGGTGCACTAGTGAGTGCAGTTTTCAGTAAGGGGATCAGACCCTTCCTTTTGGAGATCAATGGAGGAGTTTTGTACATCTATTGCAACATTTCCCATCCTCTCACATGTTGTATTATATTTGAGTTACAGCAGCTACACTGCAACTCCCGAATTTTTCTATTTTATGTATTTTAGCCAATCCCTTGGAGGATTGAGGCAATACTATTTTCTGGGGTTGAGATCTTGCTCCCCCATATTTATTTGAGCTTATAATGTCATATCATCTCATGTATATCATTTTTCGGTCATTTTCCCTCATAGAATGCGTTGTTATGGAGTAGCTGGGTTTATGCAGCAATGTATTCTCTTGTTTATGTAAGTTTTCCTTAGAGGTTGATTTGCACTCACCTTGAGAGGTCATTTCCTCAAGGATCTTGTATAATATTTGCTTCTATACATTATGTATCATATTTTTACTCTTCTGGCATTATATTTTGCATTCTTTCACTGCTGTTCATATTGAATTTTTCATGCTGCTAAAGATTCTCTCATTGAGCATTATTTCGGTATACTTGTTGGTGAGAGATCTGAATAACCCCCTTAGGGTTATTTCTTTGGGCCTATATTTTGCAAAAAGTTTGTATCAGACTTATTCTAAGGCATCCCAACACTAGATCACCTTATTTTCACATGGGCTTCCTTATACAGCATCCTCATGGGCACTTGTTGCTGAAATTCCTTGAAGGGAATTATTAGCTCTTGAAAAGTTCTATTGGCAGAGTCTGCTAGTGGGCCAGGTAGCCTCTGGATCTCATTCTTCCTTGTGAATATGACATATCCAATAAAGTCCCTAGCAGTCAATCTCTGAAATAGTTCAGTGTTGATTGTTAATACTCCCGGAGGTGGAAAATAGGAATATCTCAAGATATTCCCAGCATTGCAAAAATTTCCCCATTTAGGACATTACAGTGGTATCAGAGCTTCAAACTCGGCTCAGCCTGTGAAGTTTGAATTTTAGAGAAGAAGAGGCTAGAATGATGTAGAGGATGAGATTGATCTCATCAATTTTGGGTCTAGCAAGAACCTTTTCAAGGAGGTTGAGAAAATAGAAGAAGGAGAAGAGGAAGGACCATGCACTTCCTATTCTCACAAAGAAGTAGAGAAGAAGCATGAAGAAAACTTGGAATTCAAATTCTAAGTGAGTATCTACTGAATATGGAGCAAACCCTAGAGTCTTCCAAGAGGCTCTATATTTTTCACACTTGTTCAGCAGAAAGAGGAAAAGAACTTGGTGGTTTAGCCATGGGAGGCATGCAAGGGTTTCTACTCTTGTTGATTTTTCTCATATCTTGAGCAGAATATTTGGCCAAAGGAGGGAGGATCCCTCACCACCAGAGGCACATGCCAGCATTGTTACATTCATGGAGGAGCAGCCTCCACCTTTAGCTATTGAGGCAGCCAGCACACTGGAGGAAGAGACTCTTGCAGCAACACAAGATTCTTCCAAAATCTCTCCAAGGTATGCATGATTTTTCATCTATCACAGAGGATTGTACATTATTTCATGCTAATTGTCCTAAGGAGGGTACTTTCACTGCGTTTTGCCATTATTCTCAGACACCCTTGATGATTCATGCACCACACATGAGGTTGGGGTTTGAGACATGGACCATAGAGGAGATTTCATTTCAAAGTCCCATGAAATGCAAAAGGAGAAATATGTTTGGGATAATGGTAGCTCTTGTGAAAGAGGTACCAAGTGGCAGGATACTTACACCAGAGATCAGAGCTTTATGGATGATGTGTGCCCAGTGGAAATGTGGAGGATCCATAGCCCATAGGACCCAGGATCATTTCACACTTATTGCACTTGATAGACAAGGGAGAGTATGGGTGCATCATGATGGAGTGGCATTTCTCTTACCACTCATTATGTTCCCATTTCATATTTGGTATGGTGGAAGTATAGGGGAGCATCAGAAATTCTTTTTGCTCAGATTTTGTTTGAATGTTGCGGGAGCAAGAGGAGGCACTAGCATAGTGCAAGATAATTTCTCTTTGATCTTGGATGCCCAAGCAGCACCTTCTTCTTGGGAGGGGCTCTACATTTGTAGCAACATGATGGGAGGATTCTTTGGAAAGATTCATGTCAAAGAGGGAAGATTGGAGTTGAGAGTGGCCCTGCTCCAAAGGCCAGCAGCGCTATGACTTGAGAGATTGAGTTACTTGTTGGAGTGAATTTCAATTCACTTCACAATTAATGTAGTTTGGAGGCATGTAGATGATGAGCATGAAGGAGTAATGGAGTGAAGCATTCCTCATTACATTTTGACTTTCTTGGATTGGTTGCACAAGCACAAGAAGAGGAATCTACATGCATTGATTATGGGTTCTTCTTTCATGCATTCTCATGCATATTCTTCATTGATGGAGGAGTCAACTTGGGAGGGCTTTATAATGGATGTATATCAGAATTTTGCTAGATGCATAGCCCAAGAAATGATGAGATGGTTGGCACAACAACTCCCCTACTATGCTGCAGTAAGGGGGACTTTTCACTTGAACCATTTCAGCTCAAAGGCAAAAGTACATGATGAGGGAGGTAACTCTTTGTGACATGCCTTGCACTCTCTTACCTTTTTTAGCAGTATTTTAGATCAAGAGAGATCCTTCCTTCTTGCACATTGTATTTTTTTGTACTTATGGTTCATTTCAGCAAAATAATGGCTATTTCAGCAGTGGTTTATGGGGGAAAGCCACATAGTTTTGGTGTGCACCTTTGGCACCAAATTTTTTTTCATGATCAAATCTTGTAGGATGAATGTGGCAACAAACAAGTGGCTTAAAAGACACTTGTTACCTTCTATTTTGAGGCAGGCCAATGATGCCCTGCATTGGTTCCATACATGGAACTATATTTCACCTCCTTGCTCTCATAAGTTTATGTTTCCATGTGTTGCTGATGGAACGTTGTTCAGAGGAAGCACTGTTTTGGAGGAGGGAAATAAATTGAAGATGCCCATTTGGAGTATGATTCTCCCTAATTTGCATGTTGACTGTTTCAAGAGAAGCAATGGGCAACCCATGATTTCCAAACTTCATCTCTTTCATTCATGAGGGAGGAGCTATTTGGAGAGTTTTAATTTTTGGAGGAGGCACTTCATGGTTTTATGTTTGATGGGCTGGCTTGGGTCTCTTTTGAAGACCATTTCATTATAGCCATATACCAGCAGTAGCCCCATATGTATCTTGAGGAGGGAGAGACTCATTGGGTGGGTGTGCCCTTTGGGAGAGAAGACCTCCATTCTTTTTGCAGCACATGCTCCAAGGAGAGTATGAGAGATGATATGGTCACCATGTTCAGCCATGTGTTCTTCCATGAGGTGAACCATATGATTTTTGGATGCCATATGTTGATGAATTCCAACTCATCACATATGAGATGATTTGGGTTAGCTTGATTTGCAGCGTTGGAGGAGAGGTCCTGGGGGATCTAGACTTCATCTTGCCTCTTGAAGGAAACACTATTGCAGCCCAAGTTCAGCTATCACTCCACATTCACCATGAGTGGAGAAGAGGATAGCGTGGGGTAGGCTATGGAGCTTACCAAGTTCAGAAATTCAGCCCACCTATTTCTCATGAGCACAAGGTGGAGGAGAACTTTCAGGATTTTCCTAGTTGGAGGGTGACTCATTTTGCTTGATTGCTTGAGGATGGAGGATCTACAGGATGATATTTCAGACTCCATGCCTTGATTGGAGGAAATTTTGCAGTTCATCCTTGCTCTTACTTGAGGATAAGCCATTTTTGGGAGGGGAGGCTGTAATGTTCCAAATTTTGCAATAAGGTCTTTGGAACATTAATTTTGATTTTATTTTAATAAAAGGAATAAAATGGATGAGAGAGCCCATGTAGCAGCTTAATAAACACTCCTAAGGTGCAAAACGTCACTTAAGTGGCTTAAGATAGCAGCCCCAACTGTGAAAAGGGCCAAAGGCAGGTGAGCTAGACTATGGTTAACCAAAGTCAACAACGTACCCTAAGAGGGGAAGCTTGCACAAGAATATTGCATAGTTGGAGTGGAGGGAAATTAGAAATGGGAGAAACCCTAATGTGAGTGGGGTCCATGGCAAGGAAGCATGCCTTATATAAAATATGAAGGATATCCATTGTGGAGATCATTCTTGGAGATAGAATTCGAAGTTGAAGCTCTCTTCAACTTGTTGTTGCTTAGCACAAGAGGGATTCCTGTTTAGGAATGCCCTTCTCTCCCATGGGAGGCCATGGAGAGATTGTTCTTCATCTTCCTCACATCATGGCTTGAGGCCAAAGCAGTCATTTGCAGCTACTGCGTTATTCTTGTAGCAAGAGAACGTTGGAGTTGCTGGTGTTGCAGTGAGGGACCTTCATAATCACATTTCTGGAGTTGTTCTATAGAGGAGAGGCCTTCTCTTTCTCTAAGAGATCAGCAAAGGAGATTCCAGAGGTCATATTTCATATTTGGCATCGAGCCATATATTTTCTCTCATGCCCAGTGCAATCTCCTTCCCTTACAGCATTATTTTCAGAGGTGGCTTGCACAAGGGTTTCCTTTGGTGCACTATTGAGTGCATTTTTCAGTAAGGGGATCAGCCCCTTCCTTTTGGAGATCATTGGAGGAGGTTTGCACATCTATTGCAGCATTTCCTATCCTCTTACATGTTGTATTATATTTGAGTTGCAGCAGCTACACTGCAACTCCGGCATTTTTCTATTTTATGTATTTTAGCCAATCCCTTGGAGGATTGAGGCAATAATGTTTTATGGGGTTGAGATCTTGCTCCTCCATATTTATTTGAGCTCATAATGTCATATCATCTCATGTATATTAGTTTGAAATCATTTTCCTTCATAGAATACGTAGTTATGCAGTAGTTGGGTTTATGCAGCAATGTATTCTCCTGTTTATGTACATTTTCCTTAGAGGTTGATTTGCACTCACCTTGAGAGGTCTTTTCCTCAAGGATATTGTATAATATTTGTTGCTATACATTATGTATCAGATTTTTACTCTTCTGGAATTATATGTTGCATTATTTCACTGCTTTTCATATTGAATTTTTCATGCTGCTAAATATTCTCTCATTGAGCATTATTTCGGTATACTTTTTGGTGAGAGATCTGAATAACCCCCTTAGGGTTATTTCTTTGGGCTTATATTCTGCAGGGTGTTTGTATCAAACTTATTATAAGGAATTCCAACACTGTATGGCCTTATTTTCACATGGTATTCCTTATACAGCGTCCTCATGGGCAGTTGTTGCTGAAATTCCTTGAAGGGAATTATTAGCTCTTGACAAGTTCTATTGGCAGATTTTGCTAGTGGGCCAAGTAGCCTCTGGATCTCATTCTTCCTTTTGAAGATGACATATCCAGTAAATTCCCAAGTAGTCAATCTCTAAAATAATTCAGTGTTGATTGTTAATACTCACGGAGGTGGAAAATAGGAATATCTCAAGATATTCCTAGCATTGCAGAAATTTCCCCATTTGGGACATTACAACAATGTAGATACAACCACTACACCAAAAGCTCAAACTGTTAGTGAGGGTGGCATCCTAGGGTGTTAAGGGTGGGCCTAACCCCACCGGAGCATCTGAGGGTGGGGGCCCTTGCGCAGCACCCCTCATTACACAGACCCGGACACGTGGCTGCAGGCCCTACCCGCACATGGGATATTACAACCCACCACACTTCGCAAGTCTTGACCTCGAGACCTCAACTTTGATACCACGTAGATCCAACCACTACACCAAAAGCTCGAACTATTAGTGAGGGCGGCATCCCAGGGTGTTAAGGGTGGGCCTAACTCCACCAGAGCATCTGAGGGCGGGGGCCCTTACACAGCACCCCTCATTACACAGACCTGGACACGTGGCTGTGGGCCCTACCCACACACGGGATATTACATGCCCTCTTTGGTTAGTTTTGAGTTTTTCTTGTGAAAACTTCAATTTATTTCAGGAAAATTGATTTAGCTTTTTGTAGTGCCCGGTCATCTTCTTTTGTAGGCTCAAGTCTCTGTTAGATTTCTCCAACTTATCCTCCAAATGTTTGTTGGCCCTTTCAAGCCATGGTTCTCTATTATTTTTTATTTCTTGGGTGAGAAATTGAGTAAGAGGATAAGATCGAACAAGGGCTGCCTCTCCTTCCTTCTTTTTCTCAAAAGCTTTTTTAAGTCCCATAGTCCTAGGCCTCTTTCTCATTGGCTGCTCTTCTTCTTCAGTATCATCAAATTCTCCCATGAGATCTTCAAGCTTGGTTTGTGCTTTGGAGGCTTCTCTTTGGTATTTGAAAGCCCGAGCCTCAAAAACTACCATTTGACCCCTCATTTTTTTTTTTTGCAAATTTAGAACATGTATGAAGTCTTTTGAGCTTTCTATACCAGCTTGTAGGTCATGAATTTGGTCTTCTCTGTTTCGCAAAAGAGCCTCAAGGATTCTAGCTTCATTATCGCTATCATCACTATCTATCTGTATGATATCAAACTCCCTTTCCTTTTCATGACTACTTTCCTCTTTTTCATTCGCCTTGCCTTGGATAGAATTCTTGTTCCTCTTCCTCTTTGGAAATTCAACAATGCTCTTTTTAGGGATTTTACCTCTACTTCTTAACGCTCTTGTGACATTGCTAGTCACTACTGGAGTGATCTTCTTCTTTGCTGATCTAGTGTTTCTAGGCTTCGCCACTTTTGGAGGAAGATTCATGCACGCTTGCCTAGGAGAGGCCACTAGCACATGCTCTTGGCTGTGTTGAGGAGAAGATAGAAGATGTTTATCTGCTTGTACTTGCTCAACTTGGTCTTTTACCTTGATGCCTCCATCATCATTTGCTCCAGCTTCATCTTTGTCACTATTTTCTTCTGCTTGAAGACTTCCTTGTTTGTCTTCACCACTGCTATGCTCATGGTCACTGATTTGGTATTTTTTCTCCATGCTTCCCTCTTCGGAATGCTCACTGTTTGGTGTTTGATTGTCATCATCATTACTTGCTTGAGGGCTGTCTTGTTTCACATCATAAGTGTCTTTTTTAGGACTTTCATGACCCTCATCATCACTTTTTTGGCTATCACTTTGTTTGTCATCTTGAGGATTGCTATGCTCATCTTTGTCCCTGATTTCTTCATGACTGTTGTGATCTTTAACTTCACTGTTTTGTGCCTCATCGCCATCATGCTCACTGCTGTGTTGGTTGCCATCATGTTCCTCTTCATGACTGTTGTGCTTTCCATTCATTCACTTTCAGGAGAACTTTCAGGAGATTCATTCACTTCCTGAGTTGTAATAGGCTCATAACTATTGTGATACCCACTCCGGCTGTCATTTTTTGGAGGCATTTATGCTTTTGATACCCTTCAATGACTCACCAAGGAAAAATGTTTAAATGATCACTGAAAAGGCCCTCAATCAAAACATCTTTTCCTCCTTACAAGATTGATTTTGTCCTTAGTTGGCAAACTAGTTTTGTTAAGTGAAAACAAACTCCCTTTTTATGAACCTTGTTGTGAGAGAAAAAAGGCCTTTTAAACAAACTCTGTCTCTCTTTAATGATCACTATTTCTCTGTGATTTTTTAGCAGATAGGCTACTTTAAAAACAACAATTTTTTCCCTCTTTTAAATATTACTGACCCTTTGATGATCACTGTTTTCTTTCTAGGCTAGCAAACAGATAGGTTTTGAGAGCAACTGTGTTTCAGCCAAGAATTAGTTCCAATCTTTTTTTCCTTAACTATGCACATCATAATATAAACCTAAAATTTGAGCTTATCTTCTGATTGAAAACACGTCATAATATAAAATGCTTGTGGCCCCCAAGACTCTATCCCTGATCATTTGATGGAGGCACCCTTTGAATGAAAGTGAAATATGGCTTCATCACACCTTTTAACCCTTTGAATGAGCTGCTTCATGGTGCAAATATTTTGGAGAGCTAATCCTTTCTTTTTTGTGAAGGAGGCCTACAAACTATGAAAGTTTTACCCTCTTACAATGTGCCCTCTATCCTTTGACTGAGCTGGAAGTAACCTTCGACACTCTCCCTTCAGTCATCACTTGGAGGAATTATTTCTATAACCATAAGGGATTTGTTTTGAAAACAAGAATGCCCTTTTTCATATACATGATCTAGGTGAGATGTCTCTTCATGTGAGTTTGCATAAGTCATTTTGAAAACCAAGCTTGGTCTACTTCCTTGGCTATTTAGTTGAGGCTGCTCTTACCTAAAAACTCAACCCTCGAAGTACACTTTGAAGGAGGATTTCATAGATAGAAGAAACAGAGGCTTCTTAGCACCATTGTGTCACTTTTGGCTTTTGATGTGGAAGAGGACTTTATCCCATAAACTCTTATTGACTCATCAGTGATTTTCAATATTTCTTACCAAAAGAGACCTTTCTCAAACAAATCACTTAATCCTGCTATACATCCTCTTTTAATTTTGGAGGAAGTGGCGCAAAAAAATCTCTGAAGTTATTTTAAAAACACCTTAACCCTCTGCCTTTTGAAGGAGGTTACATCACTGTTTCTAACCCTCTGCTTTTAAATGAAGGAGGTTATATCATTTTTCTTCTAACCATCCACTTTTTATTGAAGGAGGTTATCATCATACACATGAAATCTTATCTATTTCAACACTGTGTCATTTCTCCGTAGTATATGTCTCTTCTTGAAGAATACCAATAGAAAACAAAGTGAATTTTGACATTTGTCATTGGGAAAATCACTTGAACCTAATGTCTTCTTTGCTTTATGAGGCTTTGTCTAAGATGTGTATATCCTTTTGTAAAATATCACTATGAACACAAAAACAGAAGAAAAGTGACTTGTATGTGGACAGTGTTTGCTGATAGGTATTATTGAACTATCCTTTCCCTTGGTTGTGTTTTCAGGGTACCTTGAAAGCTTCTTTGATTAATGTTCACATCCTAGGCTCAAGGTAGCATAAGAAGCAGTTGTCTTCTCATGCCCTACATGATGATGCTCTTCGAAAGATTATGCAGTACTGCCGATCAGCATTACTTAGTTCTTGTTATTCATTTTGACTTGATGAGTGATCTTTGTTCTTCAGGCAGCTTTTGGATTTATAACATGTACTCTTGCTGCTCTCACTTTACAGATCTTCATCTGATTATTGATGGCAAATCTTTTCAACAAGGGGAACCTGCTTGAACTTGCCTTTTTTTCCCTCCATTGTATACTGATCTTCGTTTAATTACACCCTTGTAGAGATGTAAAAACAAATGCTTTTGAACCTTGGAGAGCTCCTTTGGTGTTTCATGGTGATTATGCCTGATTCAAGAAGATTTCTTCAGATAGCGACAAACCTTCTCTTTTCCTAATTTAGATCTTTGTTGAACTTCTTCTGAAATGAGACAAAGTGACCTCTTAGTGGTTTGTGACCTATGGATGGATCAAGACTTGTTCTACAGAATAGGAACTAATTCAAGGCTGACTAGTACTAGACAGAGGCTTTTGGCTTAGGATGTCTTAGCCAAGGAAAAACTCCCTAAACACCACTATCTAACTTAGGGACAATCTTGACATATTCTGAGTGTTTTCTTTGGTATGATTATATTTTCAAATGACAAGATGACTAGGGATAGGGTTGCAGATATTTTTTCAACTGTTGGATAGTGAATGGCATGAGAAACAAGGGTAAATGATAGCAAATAATTTACAGCTATGACAGCTATAGACAGGAATATTTTGCTGGAATCAGATAGGACTTGACAGCTGGGGTTTGTTCTGATCATAGACTGATAGGGACGGGTAGGAGGACAAAAATTGTTTTGGGGTGTTTTCAAGATGATATATTGATAGTTTCGATATCAGTTTCTAGAAAACTCAGCTAAGGAAACTAGTCATCAATAACAGGTAAAAATATTGATGACTAACAGTGGCTCCATTTGGGGAGTGCAGCTCCTTTTCAGGGGGTGTCCAAAATTGCAGATTTCTGGCTTGTGAAGACTAGTGCCTTATCCATTGGCACAAATTTCTTCCTTTCTTGATGCTATTTCTGAAAATGATGCTTTTCTGAAAAAAATTACAGCATGATTAGCATCAACCTCAACTCTACCTACCCAGCTATATTTCCTAGCATTTTTCTTCTTTTAGGTGCATTTGGACTAGCAACCATTGAAAAGATATTTTTAAAAAAAAGAAAAACTATCTAATGCTACACTTATATCTTCCAGGAGTTCAAATTAAACTAATGAACTCTTTTGTTTCTCTACCTATACTACGATCGACTGTCAAGATTAAGCTATTTGACAGGATTTCATTCACTAGTCTAAAGCATGAAATTGAAAAATGATCAAATCAGGATTAGATGGTCTGATTTGTCATGCATTTGTGGCATAAAAACAAGCTGCACACAAAAATTATTTATGTACAAGATGAAACTTAGAAAAATTAGGGCTAAGATATACAAAAAAAAATTTCATCACTGTTTTTCTCTTTGGTTCTGTTTTGAGCGTGTGGAACCAGCATTGTTTTCCTAATCTACTTTCATTGATAAGTCAAGCTTACACAATTTGACTATCATCTCTCTCACTAACTTATCAGCAATCAATTTAAAACATGCTCAGTTATGATTAGGCTATATAACTGAACACGATATCTTTCGAGCACTAGTAGTGGCATTTAGACTTGCACACTTTCAGCATGATTATTTTTTGAACATGGGGCTTTTCATGGTGTTTCCAAACTGCCCTCTTTTTCTACTTTTCTACTGTTTTTGTATTTTCTATTTTTTTATTCATTTCTTCAAGCAATGGTATGTACAATGAATGAAAAATTTGAAACTAGAACTCCTGAAAACAGTGAAACTTGAGCATCTTATCTTCATAAGGATCTCCTGATGCTCTTGTTCCACTCAGCTCTTTAAAAGAAAAGTTTGGAAAATTTTCTCTTGTAAGCATAACATAAGGATTCATGCATGAATCTCTAAACAACCATGTGTCTTCTTGTTGTACTTATTTATACCTTTGATCTCCACTTCTCCTTTTGCTGTACATCTTTTTCAAATAATGAAGATATTCTTTGTCATTTTTAAAGCATATGATGACATCATCAAGTTACATCATGACAAGGAAATTCAGAACCGGGAACATAGCCTTCCTGACGGCATATTTGGTTTTCATTGGTTTTGGACAGATTGGTTTGAAATTGAAGTTTCCAATAGTATATTTGAAGAAGTCTTTGAGCTGATCTATTTGAAGTGGTATTATTCGATGGTATCCTAAAAAATTATCACTCAAAACCACATGATTAGAAACTCCTATTTTTTGTATAGTATGGTCTTGTTTAGGAAGAATATAATTTCTATTCCAGGGGTGTGTATTTGTGTTTCTGAAATTGACACAGATCCTATGTCCAGCTATCTTGTCTTTGATTGTTAATGTTTGATCAAGATTTTTGTATGTCCTTTTGTTAAAGTTGTTTCTTGAATTGAAGGCAATGTCAAAACAATTTTCCCAACATGCACTAGTATCTTGAATAATTTTTCATATTCCAGCAGTCCTTAATGTTTGGTGTAAGGTCATAATTTCGGCTAGCTCAATCAGCTCGGGTGTTTTTGGACTGCTGCTATCACATTCTTCATATCAATTTTATCAAGCATTCTTCCTGGATCTTTAACAGTTGTGGCAATAGTTAAGGTTTCATTTGGGGAGGTAAAGTTTTGGGATGGTGAAGCATTTAAGTATGGTAAGAACATTAGACTCCCCTACCCCTGATTTCCAAAGAGGTTTGTAATATGTAATTCCTCTAGTGCTTCTGTTTTGAAATAGGTTCCTGATTGTACTGTTGATGTTTGTCCTTGGTTTGAGAAATTTTCTTGAGGGTGTATAATGTTTTATGTTTTCTGATCTATCTTTGTTTCTAGAAAATCAAATTCCCTCTCATCAAGACATAATTGTTTAGGTTCGTGATAGTTTTGAGTATCAAATTCATCATACAGAGGTTGGTATAGTTGCGATACTGTGCTTGAACTAGTTTCAGTTTCACTTGTGTTTTCATCAGTATCATCTTCTAGGTGTAAGATGAAGGAATCCATGTTTGAATGTATGGAATAAAGAGGTATGTTTTCTGGTTTCTCTTGACTACTGACCATATATTTCATGTGTGATTCATGGTATAATCTTCTTGGTTGGTTGAAAACAGGAATAGTAGCATAAGGCATGTCTAACTGAATGTTTCCTTGGAGTTGAGCCCCTCAGGTTCTGGATAAAAGCATCCCATACTTCGGGGGAATATTTGCTACCACTATGTCCATTACCAAATGTTTAGCTGGAACTTGTGCCAGATTTACACAAAGGTCTTTGATTAGGCCCAAACATTTGACTCTTCCCGAATCGAAAGAGTAAAAGTCTTTGTAAGGTTTGGTTATTTCTAAGCCTAATTTGTCCATTATCACTTTAGGCATGAGATTGTGAGAGGCACTGGAATCTAGCATAGCATTATGCAGGATCTGGTCATGTACATTCAAGCTAATGTAAAAAGGAGGAGTGGTTCCTTCTTGATACTTTCCTTCTATCTTTGGTTCAAATAACAGTTCAGGAGTGTCATCAACTAAGTGCAAGGTGTCGGTATCATTTCTTATGTTTAAGATTTTCATAACCTGAGATTTATAGAAATTTTGTGCTATCAGTTCAGTTAGGGACATTTTTATTTTTATTTTAGCAATTTCCCCTTCGAAACTAAAAGGTACTTGAGATTTTCACATGTTTGCATCAGCTTTTTCAGCCATTACCTTCTCTATTGATCTATCCTTTTGATTTTGATGTGGAGCTTTGTTCAGGATGGTATTTTCAGAAATTTTGGTGGAAGTGCTGGCACAGTTTGGGTTGATGTTTGATTGGCTAGTTTTGTCTTTGTTTAGATCAGCTTTCTTAGCCATATCATTAACATTGTCTACTAGTTTTTTAAGAATATCTGCAGGATTTTTCTTGATAACGGAATCTGAATTGTTCCTTTTTAAGTTTTTCTGGTTTTTCTTTGTGTTTTCTTGGTTTTTTTTACTTCTGAGATCATATTTCCTATGGACTTCCATTATGGAATTTCGTAAACCAATTTCAGGGCATTTAGAATCTTCATAGTTAGTTTCATCTTGGTATGAGTAGAAGAAACCTTGTTCTTCTTCTGTGAGAGAAACCTCACCCTCACTATCAGAGCCTATCAGGTTTAGATGATTTTCCTCAATATGTTCAATGTCTCTTTCTCCTTCATCAAGATAATTATCTTGGAAAGGAGGCCTGATTTGTTGATCATTTTATCTCGGTTTGTTTTGAGGTGGGTCCCTTCTAAAGTTTTGATTCCAGTTTCTGGTTTGTGGGTTTGTTTGGTTGTCCCTGGGAGGTGTTCTATCACTAAGAATTATTCTTTCCATCATTCTTTCTATCATTCTTTCCATTTTTCTTTCCAGGTTGTCTATTTTGGCATCGGAAGAGGATGTAGAGGGAAAGGTTTCATCTCGATATGTGACCTTCTTTTCTGATCTAAGCCTAGCCCTCTTTTCAGCAATGTTTGCTTCCGCACTAATAGCCCCCTTTTGCATTTCTTCTAGAGTTGTAAGTTTTCTTTCTCTTAGCTGATATGTCATATCTGGATCAAAACCTTCCATAAATTTTGCTAGAGCTAAGCTGGGTGGAGGTTTCATGTTAGGAGGGAGAGCCTTATAGACACTATTGAATCTGGTACAATAATCTTGAAAATTTTCTCCTGTGTTCCTCTTAAGAGTATTATATTTAGAGAGGACTTGAAGTGGGTTTTTATTAATTTCCCATTTTATTATGAAAGTTTGGTATAATTATGGGAGATCATGTATGCTATGAGGAGCTAAGCCTTTAAACCATTTTTTAGCTTCGCCTCCTAGGCTTTGGGCGAACATTCTCATCTTGATGGTTTCTTCATCTAACTCCATGTAATCAAAAGCATCATTCATTCTATCTAAATGTTGTTGGGAAGTAGTGGATTCGGCCCCGATGAAATGTGGGATCCTAGACTGATAGTCATTTGGAAAAGGTGCCAGAGGCTGAGGTAACACTAGGGGTGCATACCATGCTGCCATGATGGGTGGTACTGGTAAATTTACAAGTGGAGGATTTGGTATGTGAGATTAAGTGATTTTCACAGTGGTGTTATGAGTGGGAGTGTTAGAGGAACTTGGACCAGCAAACTGATTTTGAGTAGACTTGGGATGGAAAGAGCTAAAGTGGTGGAGGAGCTCAAAATCAGGTGGAGTAGTACGAGATGCTTCTCCGCTAGAACTCTGCTACAAGTCTAAGGGCTCAATATCGGAATGGTCAAAACTAGGTTGTGACTTGGTTCTAAAAATATTTCTTGTATGGCGCAAGTCAAAATTTTGGTCTAGCAAGGATGTAAGATTTTCAGGTACAGAGCTTGCTCTATGAAGGCTCCTATTGGTAGTTAAATTACTAGTCTTATAATTTTTCCACAAAATATTTTCAGGGTCATCAACAACGGTAGGAGGATTTGGGTCCAAATGAGATCTGGTATAAATTCTTCGCGAAGCTAGATTTCAAATTCAAACTTTAGAGAGGCTGAAAGTTATGAATTTTTTCAACGACTTGTCTTCTCTAAGTTTTCTCAAACTAGCTCAGTGTATGGTTAAGACTTCTTACACTTTTCAAGGCTGTTTATAAAGCAGTCTTATAACAGTTTATGGAAGCTTATCAAAGTTTTCAAAAAGGCCTATTAGAGGCTACTGGAGTCGCCAGGTGGATTTATTTTGGTTTTTTGAGGATATATTGTCTATTTTCCACCACCATAACTGATATGAACAGTCAATCTAAAAAAGAAATTTTTTTGTGAGGTTATTTTCTGAGTTTTTAAGGTGCGGTCTGATTTTTAAGAGTGTCCTAAATTTGTTTACAGCACTTAGCTAAGGTGATGAAACAAAGATATTTTAATCTAATTGCTTTATCAGTTCATTTTATGATTTAATCTGAAGGACTATTGAGTCAACAACAATTTGCTAGACAATCATGAACTCAGAGAGTCTCACCATAATCGCCATTATGTTAGTGTGGCGATGAGGTGGATGATAATCACTGGATATTCTTGAGCCAAGGGATTTCTGAGGTTCTAAGGTATACTTAGTTTGTCACTAACTCAGAAAATTCCCACCATGATCGCCGTTATGTTAGTGAGCGGTGGGATAATTCCACAAGATAGTATTTTTAAAGGTTTCTGAAGGTTTAGGGAAGTCTAAGCTTGTTTATCACTCAGAGTCCCACCGTGATCGCCATTATGTTAGGTTGGCGATGAGGTGGCAGATTCACTAGATTTTCTTGAAGACAAGGGATTTATGGAGTCCTAAGGTGTACTTAGATTGTCACTAACTCAGAAAATTCCCACCGTGATTGCCATTTTGTTAGTGTCCCGTGATTTGGCAGATTGACGGTCCAAATGACGGAGTAACATCAAACCAATATTTGGAGCCCTAGGACCTAGCCTCCCTAGACTCAGAGAGGGCTCTCTGTAATGAAACGAAGGATGTGAGCTTGTTCGCTTAGTTTTCTAAGATTTTAGGCTAGTTTATAAGTGTGTTTGTTTGTTTGCTTTTAGTTGTTTGGAGGAAGAACTGATCAAGTGGATCAAAATAGAACAAGAAAATGAGATAAACTGGGCTATGGGGTCAAAATCAAGCCAAGGATGTCAAGTCAATGGGTAGGGTGTACTGCAGGGCCGATTTAGTATAGTAAATGGATATTTCAGGTCATTTATGAAGTGAAATGAACATAAATTTTGTGAAAAACAAGGGTATCTTAAGCATAAATAGTTTAAACAACAAGTATTCATGTGGTAGGGCTAACCATTAATCACTATGAATCCAACTCAAATTGATAGATGCAAAAAATAAAAATTCAGGTGATGCATAGAAGTATAAGACCCTCTAACTGTGGGAAAATCACCTTCAGTGGTTGAGAACACATGTAAGACAAACCAACAACTCAAAATGTGGAAAGGAAACTCCTAAGCAACACATTCAATCTGATGAGAACTTTGAAATAAGTCTGCAAGTATAGGCAGAGGGCAAGATCGAAACAAGACCTCTCTGATTTAAACTAGATAGTTAATACTTCAAAGGAGATTTCATTAATGAGGTTTAAATAGCTATGAGTAAGTAGGGCATACCATGAATAAAACAAGATAGCATGTCATATTAATCATTAAGGAAATAAATAACAAGTTCCTAGTGGACCAAAGGGCAGTTAAGAATCCTTTTACATGACCAAGAAAGATGAAAACATAGAAGTTGTAATGAATCAGGAAATTTGATGAGCCTCCATGGGCATACCTCAAAATATTCTTTACTGACCTACAGCAAGCAAGGAGCATGGATACATATGTGAAAAACTAAGAAAACATAACTTAAAATAATTACAATACCATTTACCAAGCCATGGAATCTTGCACATAGATCCTCTCCATCATCTAGGCAAGCAAGTCAAGCTATTCACTCCATAAAACAAGTTTGATCATCAAAACTCATAACATATATTGATCTAAGCTCAGTCAAGTTCTTAAGCTCTTCAAAGTCCAGCGTTTTTATCAACTCTTAAACCAACAATATTACAATGATTCTCCATGAGTTATATCAGAGAATGAGAAGATAAGCTTCACAAAACTGACTAGAAGCTCATAGGCTAAAAACAAATATTTGATTTTGTCCTTGAGGCTTTGCAAAGCCCAAGGCACAAAATATCTTCAAAATATCTATAAAATGCTAAAAAAGGAAAAAATATTGACTTTTCATTACTGACAATGGCTAAAAGAGGCCTAACGCACATTTGGATAAAACACTATAGAAAACTGTCTTTTTGCCAAAATGCTACAGGAATGTAGCAATAGAAAATTCCCTGTTTGCAGACAACTTTTTAGGGATATCTCGATGTCGAAATGAGGCCTGTGATGGCTCGTTAGAAAGCCCTGGATTCCTATCTTCTGAAAATACTTGATTTTTTCCAAACTTATCACTGGAAATATGTAAAAAATGGAACTGAGTGGAAAAACCAAAAAAGTAGCCTTTGCTGATATGCGAGGCAGAAAGTCAAAAAATCATTGTTTTTCGCCTCTTTGGGGAATCAAAACACATCCTTTGGATCTGAAATTTTCTGAGTAGATTCCCTTTAATTTAGTGCATCCAATGATACCACTCTCAACCACTAAGGATGATCCAAACAAAAATGGCGGTGCCCATGAATTTATGCAATTAGGCCTAAAAATGTCAAAAAACAAAATCTTGTCAAACTTTTCTCAATTTTGGCGAGAAAGCCCCTCATGGGTTCTTAGAAACATGTAAGGAAGCTGAGGCCAATATTTTGAGCTATGGTGTGCCTTTCTCCACTTTTTCTACCGGGTGCCCTCTTTGGGCAGTTTTGAGTTTTTCTTGTGCAGCCTTCAATTTCCTTCGGGAAAATTGATTTAGCTTTTTGTAGTGCCCGGTCATCTTATTTTGTAGGCTCAAGTATCTATTAGCTTTCTCCAACTTATCCTCCAAATTTTTGTTGGCCCTTTCAATCCATGGTTCTCTATTATTTTATATTTCTTGGGTGAGCAATTGGGTAAGAGGATAAGATCGAACAAGGGCTGCCTCTTCTTCCTTCTTTTTCTCCAAAGCTTTTTTGAGTCCCATAGTCCTATGCCTCTTTCTCATTGGCTGCTCTTCTGCTTCAATATCATCAATTCACCTAGGAGCTCTTCAAGCTTGGTTTGTGCTTTGGGGGCTTCCCTTTGGTATTTGAAAGCCCAGGCCTCAAAAACTACCATTTGACCACTCATTTGTTTGTTTTGCAACTGTAGAACATGTATGAAGTCTTTTGAGCTTTCTAGATCAGCTTGTAGGTCATGAATTTGGTCTTCTCTGTTTTGCAAAAGAGCCTCAAGGATTCTAGCTTCATTATCAATATCATCATTGTCTATCTATATGATATCAAACTCCCTTTCCTTTTCATGACTACTCTCCTCTTTTTCTTTCCCCTTGCCTTGGATAGACTTCTTGGTCCTCTTCCTCTTTGGAAATTCAACAATGCTCTTTTTAGGGATTTTTCCTCTACTTCTTAATGCTCTTGTGACATTGCTAGTCACTGTTGGAGTGATCTTCTTCTTTGCTGATCTAGTGTTTCGAGGCTTCGCCACTTTTGGAGGAAGATTCATGGCCCCTTGCCTAGGAGAGGCAGCTAGCACATGCTCTTGGCTGTGTTGAGGAGAAGATATAAGAGGTTTATCTTCTTGTACTTGTTCAACTTGGTCTTTTACCTTGCTACCTCCATAATCATCTGCTCCAGCTTCATATTTTTCACTATTTTCTTCTGCTTGAAGACTTCCTTATTTGTCTTCACCACTGCTATGCTCATGGTCATTGATTTGGTCTTTTTGCTCCATGCTGCCCTCTTCGGAATGCTCATTTTTTGGTGTTTTATTGTCATCATCATTAATTTCTTGAAGGTTGTCATGTTTCTCATCATAAGTGCCTTTTTTAGGACTGTCATGACCCTCATCATCACTGTTTTGGTTGTCACTTTGTTTTTCATCTTGAGGACTACTATGTTCATCTCTATCCCTGATTTCTTCATGGCTGTTATGCTCTTTACCTTCATTGTTTTGTGCGCCATCACCATCATGCCCGCTACTATGTTGGTTGCCATCATGTTCCTCTTCATGACTTTTGTTCTCGCCATCAATTTTTTCATGCTCATCATCACCTCGTTTATGCTCACTATCATGCTTAGACTCTTCACTTTGTCCTTCTTCATCACTAGTTTGCCTCTTGTCACTTTCCGTTCTTCACTACTAGCTTGCCTCTTCTCACTTTTCCCTTCTTCACTACTAGTTTTCCTCTTCTCTTCTTCACTCTCAATCATAGGAGACTTTTTTCTTTCTAGGAGTGTATTTACTATAAGAAGGAGAAACATGATGAGTGGATGGTGAGGAAGGCGCATGAGATGAAGAGGCAATGGAAAAATCATGATGGGAGATGAAAGAGTCCCAAGAAACTCCCTTTTCTCAAGTTGATGGAGGATGATGATCTTGATAAGGGAATGATGAAATAGACAAGCTTGTTGTTGAGGTGAGGGCTTCTTTTGGATAGTAGAGACCATCTTGTCAATGCTTTTATAGAGGAAGAAAGGTAGGTTCAACAATTGAGTTCTTGTGAAATGCATAAGAAGCCTGATATGATAGGCATAAATTCGGGAAAACCTCCCTTCACACGTGAAATACTTCATGATGACTCTCATGAGAGGGGCATAGCTGGTCAATAAGTGAGAAAAAGGTAAAATGTCTTATCAAGCATCCTGATGGTCTAGTTTTAGAAAGGGTTTGTAGTAATTCAGATCTAGGTATGTTTGTTTGAACCACTTTTCTCTGATATAGGGGATTTTAGTAGCTTTGGAGATAGCCCTAGGAGAGAGTTTGAAATCCAGACCTGCTATATGGACATGCTTCCCTTGCAGCCTTAAAGCAAACAAATGTGTCAAAGGAAGGTGACTTTTTACCTCTTGGAATTTTTGGCAAAATTCCAAGCACCCTACTTCATGAAAATTAAAGAGTACCGAAGGAGATTCATTCACTTCCTGAATTGTAATAGGCTCATACCTATTGTGATACCCACTCCTGTTGTCCTTCTTTGGAGGCATTTTTGCTTCTGATACCCTTCACTGACTCACCAAGTCAAACTGTTTAAATGATCACTGAAAAGGCCCTCAATCAAAGCACCTTTTCCTCCTTACAAGATTGAGTTTGTCCTTAGTTGGAAAACCAGTTTTGTTAAGTGAAAGAAAACTCCCTTTTTATGAACCTCGTTGTGAGAGAAAAATGCCTTTTAAACAAACTCTATCTCTCTTTAATGATCATTGTTTCTCTGTGATTTTTGAGCAGACAAGCTACTTTGAAAATAACAATTTTTTCCCTCTTTAAAATATTACTGACTCTTTGATGATCATTGTTTTCTTTCTAGGCTAGCAAACAAATAGGTTTTGAGAGCAACTGTGTTTCAGTGAAGAATTAGTTCCAATGTTTTTTTCCTTAACTATTTAAAACAACAAGCTCCTTGATAATCAAACTTCCTCTTTTATCACTGCTTCTATCCTTTGCTATTCACAATAAGAAGACCTCCTTTAGATACTGACAAAAAATTTTGATCTTTTAATCACTCTCCTTTTGTAATTACTGTTTTTTAAGAAGATGAGCAAACCCCTTGTGAACTGATAACAAAACTTTACCCCAATCACTATTTCTCTATGAAATCACTGTTTCTTTTTTATAATCTTTAGCAGATAAGTTCTTTTGGATGAAAGTTAGCTAGCTTCTTGACATTATACTTTCAAACAAATTTTTGGGCGCAAGACATATAAATACCTTTGACAGATATGCTTTTTTTCGCGTTTGGGGACAAGTTTATCATGTGAAAATTAGTCTTCAACACCCTTAATGGCCTCTTGCAGCATTGGCCCTGGCGTTCAGAGTTGGTTGATGGCCGAGCAGGCTCTGAACGGGCAAACACGCCGTGTTCAAGCCTGTCCGGTTGGCCATGGGCACTTGATGAACATCGGCACAGGCATGCCTCGCAATGCTACAGGCGCATCATGCCTATGTATTAATCCTTCTGTCAGATTTCTATAGGCACGTCGCGCAGTTACACAGGCATGCCGCACAGAAAACTAAGCTTAAAAAATGATTCAAAATTGGTCAAAGCCTGTTTTTTCCTTAGTGGCTTGGTTTGCAAAGTGAAAATGAACTTTGAATCCATGCCTTTTATACTCAATGCGGATTTCTAAAAACTCCTCCCCTCCTTTGTTATTTAAAATATTAAAGCCTTTGTAACCCTCTTTTTTCAAAAAATGACTTTGTGCACAATAGTGAGGGGTTTCCTTTTTCATAAAGGAGGTCCTTTATATCAATTGTGTTTTTGTCTGCTGTTAGTCTACAAGAATTTTACCACGAAAACCACTATCACAACCTCTCAAAATCACAATGCAAATCCTCTAACTTTTTTTCTTTGAAAAGATCATTTAAGGGAAAACAGCGACCTAATACATCACCTGAATGGGGCCAATAAAAACATTCCCACTACAGCACTTTGAATAAACTATGTGTCCATCGTTTTATGAAGAGATGAGGTGGTCTTTCAAACTTAAAATTTGAGCTTATCTTCTGATTGAAAACATTCATAATATAAAATGACCGTGCCCCCCAAGACTCTGTCTCTGATCATTTGATGGAGGCACCCTTTGACTGAATGTGAAATATGGCTTCATCACACCTTTTAACCTTTTGAATGAGCTGCTTCATGGTGCAAATATTTTGGAGAGCTGATCCTTTGTTTTTTGTGAAGGAGGCCTACAAAAAGTGAAAGTTTCACCCTCTTAGAATGTGCCCTCTATCCTTTGACTGAGCTGGAAGTAACCTTCGGTGCTCTCCCTTCATTCATCACTTGGAGGAATTATTTCTATAACCATAAGGGATTTGTTTTAAAAACAAGAATGCCCTTTTTCATATACATGATCTAGGTGAGATGTCTCTTCATGTGAGTTTGCAGAAGTCATTTTCAAAACCAAGCTTGGTCTACTTCCTTGGCTATCTAGTTGAGGCTGCTCTTAGCTAAAAACTCCACCCTCAGAGTAATCTTTGAAGGAGGATTTCATAGATAGAGGAAACAAAGGCTTCTTAGCACCATTGTTTCACTTTTGGCTTTTGATGTGGAAGAGGCCTTTATCTCATAAACTCTTATTGACTCATCAGTGATTTTCAATCTTTCTTACCAAAAGAGATCTTTCTCAAACAAATCAGTTAATCTTGCTATGCATCCTCTTTTCAATTTGGAGGAAGTGGCGCAAAACAATCTCTGAAGTTATTTTAAAAACACCTTAACCCTCTGCCTTTTGGAGGAGGTTACATCACTATTTCTAACCCTCTACTTTTAAATGAAGGAGATTCTATTATTTTGTTGCTAACCATCTGCTTTTCATTGGAGGTTATCATCCTGTTCCTAACCATCTACTCTTGAACGAGGTTATATCATTTTTCTTCTAACCATATACTTTTTATTGAAGGAGGTTATCATCATACACATGAAATCTTATCTATTTCAACATTGTGTCATTTATTTGTAGTATATGTCTCTGCTTGAAGAATACCAATAGGAAACAAAGTGAATTTTGACATTTGTCATTGGGAAAATCCCTTGAACCTAATGTATTCTTTGCTTTATGAGGCTTTTTCTGAGATGTGTATATCCTTTCGTAAATATCACTATGAACACAAAACTAGAAGAAAAGTGACTTGTATATGGAGAGTGTTTGCTGATAGGTATTATTGAATTGTCCTTTCCCTTGACTATGTTTTCAGGGTACCTTGAAAGTTTCTTTTATTAATGTTCACATCTTAGGCTCAAGGTAGCATAAGAAGTAGTTGTCTTCTCATGCCCTACATGATGATGCTCTTCAGAAGATTATGCAGTATTGCTGATCAGCATTACTCATTTCTTGTTATTCATTTTGACTTGATGAGTGATCTTTGTTCTTCAGGAAGATTTTGGATTTATAACATGTACTCTTGTTGCTCTCACTTTATAGCTCTTCATACGTATTTAGAAGTGTTGTCATTTAGTATGAGACGACAACATAAGCTTAAAAGAAGACGGCGGGTAACATTTAGGGAGCATGAGAAGAACGGAGAGTTTTATTTACGAGAACGGGCAGCAAAAAGGCGGGAGACGGAGAAAGAAGGCGAACCGGAGGAAGAGCAGCGAGCAAAGGCGAGAGAATACAGAGGCAGAGATGAAACATTCGAGCAGCAAAGGCAGAGGCAGAGCCGTTAACAAACAATGAAATGATCAAGCAGAGACGGAACCGTGAGGGAAATGGAACCAAGTGGTTAGCGGTAAAAACCTAATGAAGTCGGGTATTAAACCTTATGGTAGCGTTGAATTAACATATTAATGAAACAGGGTTCATATATTAAAGTACTGAAGAAATAAGAAATAAACCTTGAACAAAGTTTATATGTATATATGTATATAACGAAGGCGCGAAGTTGTTGTTGGAGCGGAACCATGACTATAAGCGGAACCCTGAATGTTACACCATTTTTTGGTCATCTAACCTATTATCATTAGATGAACCCAAGTACACCATGTAAGACCAATTTTACCCTAAGTAAAATTTCTTTCACTATGTGAAATAACTTAGTAAAACACCTTTATTAAGTTGTTTATGGTCTAAACAGGAAACCCCAAAAGGAAATAATAAACAAATCTATATTTGTTTATATTTCCTGGTCATATTTAACCCAAAACAAGGAAATAAATTAAATAAATCCTTATTTATTTTATTATTTCCTAGCAATAAGTTATTTAAATCCTTATTTAAATAATATTCCTAGTTAAATTTGACTAAATCATTTATAAATAATTAAATAAATCATTATTTATTTAATTGTATTCCCACCATTTCCTTAAAATAATAAATAAATCATTTATTTATTTATTATTTATAAATAAATGAATTGACCCAAGTCAGAAATCCTTTTCCCTCCAACAAATATAATAAAATATTCCTAAAGGGTGGTTCTAGAATTTGATTAATAATATTTTATTCATGTACCAAGTTCTAGATCAGCCTAATATTTTGTTATGAATAGAAGGGTTTTCCCCATTCATTAGTCACCTCCATTACATTAGATCACTTTGGATCTATTCTAGGTCACATTCTCCATTTTTTCCTTGTGAGCTCCCTTTGAGTTCTATGTTTGTCTGGTTTTTCTACACCAACAAGAGAGAGAAATTTTAGATCTAAAATGCTAAGGACTTTCAAGAACCCATCCCATTGAGGAGAACCGGAAAACACCCTTTCTTGTTTTCCTCTCAGGTGCCCCATTTTAATATAATATAAAAATTCTTTTAAATACACTGTTCTTGTCTTTTCTATTAGATGCATGGAGCCATATTTCACTTTATCTGCTTAATGTCTTTTATGCTCAAGATCTGGATTTGTGTAGCATTATTTGGATCACCTAATTGCATATTTAAAGATGTTTGGAAGCCATAATCGATGTTAGGGCTATTTGTTATGTGTAGCTAAAATGGTCTTTTACGACGAAAGATTCATACTAACACCGAACATGAACAGTAAAATCGGAGGGCCACAAAACTAGTGGGTTCGTGCATTGGTTGAAGTGGTAAGCTGTATTGCCAAAATGAACGCGATATATGTCATTGAAGGACATGTGTCCTCAGGCAGTTTTGTAAAACAACTTTTTTCGCGCAAATTTGAAGTGTTAAAACTCGACTCAATAAAAAACGCGATATGGTATGACATCCGTTGGATAATCGGAGTCGATGCGATAAACTGTCCGTCGTCGGATGCAAGAGGCGTGTTAATGGAGGTGGGCCCCGGGAACGTATATGTGTTAAAATATGTATCGGGTTTGATGTCTATTGCAATATTGGATATATATTAAAGTTGAGTGCACATATAAGAATGGGTTATGTGCGGATTATATATTTGATGCAAGTTAATAAATTATGTTATGCCGAGGGTTAAAACCATGGTCGAGGATTGACTTAGGCTTTTACATATATATATGTTCAAAGGGTGTTGTCAATTGGAACGTACTAAAAGTGCAGAGTTTATCAAATACATGTGGGCTCCATGGAATGGCTTTGTATTAAAATGTCGCGTTGGGTTTAGTTATAAGTTGATTGATGATTCGAATGAAATGATACAAAGGGTGTAGACCTATAGCAATTTCTATAATGTGGATATTCTTAACTGACGAGGGTGAATAGTAGAGCGTGGGACTCGTGAACCACCATATGTTATATGTGATACATTAATATATATAAACCTTGAGTGAATGCTATAAGCGCGGATGTATGTAATTAAAAGAGCTGGAACCATTTGTAGCATCAAGACTAAGGTTTGAATAAAGAACATGGCTAAGTCTATGCTGGGAGCGGAAACATTAAATGAACTACGAAGCCCGAGAGGTTATATAAATATATATATATATATATATATATTAGTGTTGGGTTTAAGTCTGAGAGATAGACTTAATACTATGTTGACAGACAATATTATACATATAGTGTGGGACCCCCTACATAAAATTCTGAGAATCATAACCCAAGTTGGTGGATACATAAAGACTGAAGCAGCAAAGTATAAATATGTATGCAACGCTTTATATATGTATAGCACTTTATAAACAAGGGGCCTAAGTATGTATATATACATATATGTGAAGCGCTCTATTGTTTGGGCCTAATACAAACAAAGTCGTATATTGTGGGCCCCTCACCAATCGCATCAGAGAAAAGTTGGCAGCGGAACATGTTAACAAAAGATTGTGATTGCGATGAAGATGCAGACCCGATGGGCTTATGAACTATGATTCATACATGCCTAAGTTCCGACATCAAAGTAGGCCAACGCATCGGAAAGAAGGAGAACATCGGAGCACTATATTGAAAGCTGTGATTGCAATGATCGCATCGGGTCCTTCGCAAATGCATCAATCGCAATCGGAAGTATTTAGTTACGATTAATCGCATCAGCACAGTAAAGTGCGGTGAACAGTGAATCATCAGATCTGTTACTGTTAGTCTAGTCATACTTCCATCAGTGATCAAAGTTACTCTTTGCATTTTCATATTAGGAGTCCCATAATAATCAATTTCACCATTCCATTAGGTCATGGATTCATTGATGGTAGTAAATTTTTATCAGTTGTCCCTCATGAGGTACTTGCTGGTTTTCCTTTCTATGGTCTTTAGTCATTAGTCACTTTTATTCTCAAAATCATATCATTAGGTCATAGGATGGGTCTCATTAGTTTCTAGGGTCTCACCATGGTCAAATTAATGAGTCAAATGTCAATAATATCAGCAAGGTCATGAGGAAGCCAATAAGCCCAAAATCACAGCACCTGGAAAAGTCTGAGAGGCATTTTATTCAGTTTGATGTAATTTTCGCCTCAAAACCATGTTTTGAGGTGAAAACATGATATTTCGCCTTTATTATTATTCATTCTATATCATCATGTGTAATAAGTCACAATTCAGAAGCTGCTATCTCCGCAAAGTGATGTCCCTGACTTTAGAAGATTTTTCCACAACATGTTCAGAGCCAAATCATCCTCCAAGTATATCCATCAGGCAGAGCCCGGAAAGAGCTTTCCAACGGTATACTACACTCTCAAAACTGTCTTCTGGATTGAAATTTATGCTTAAGTGAAGTAAAAGTCCCTATATCCTCATATAGCCCCTATTTTCCATTTTTCCCTTTAAACTTTGTATTATTAAAGTTTAATATTCCTTTAAATAATCCCTTTTTCCCTTTCCGATTATAAAATCGCATTATAAAGCTCTTAAATATAAATGTGATTTATATGCCAAACCACTTCCCCAACCGTACCTTGTAGAACTTTATAATAAACATATCAAAGTTTATTATAAAACCCCGCGTTTCCAACCACTTCCCCACCATAAGTTGGAACTTCATAATGTTTCGGGAAATAACTCCCTAGAGGTTTGTTGGGTCAAAACCTCCACAGATCAGGGCATGCTATTCAAGAAGGACTCACACAACCACACTTGTATGCTAAAAACTAGATAACATCGATAGTAGAACTCACCCGTAATCCTATGTTTGATGTAGATCCCGCGGGGTCCAAACCCCCAGCAACCCTTCTTCCTCTTCAACCTGGAAATCAAGAAAGAACGTGCACGGAAATCTAGTTGTACAGCATATTTCTCCTAAATGTCAGTGTAATCCATGTGAAACATCACATAAACAATAATAAATGCTGAATTAATAATCTTTTCACATATGCAAGCAGATATTAACACGTGAATTCGGGAACAAGATGGTTTTTCTTCATTACGAACAGCATGTACAACAATAAAAAGTGGAGAGATCACCTGAATCCTTCCACGATCTTCGAACGGACCATCGTCCAGATTCGTCCCGCCCTTGCCTCGCTAGGATACTTTCAAGACTTGTGCACATGAGATGACATATAAACTGATGAACATCTCCAGGAAACAAGGGTTTCCTGTAAAAATCTGGGAAAGTGCAGGAGGCACGGGAAATCAGACTTGAATTGGGGCTCCAACAGAGTATAATGTCTATAAATTTCTCTCTCCCTTAGGCCATGCACATGAGGGGCTTTTATACTCCCTCAAAGTAGTTTCAATCAGTTGGAAACAGTTGGCCACGTGCTGGGGTGGTTGAACTACTAGAGTAACCATCAACCCAGCCCGAAAATAGGGAATTTTATATATTTTTTAATGATTTTAATGGCATACGCGGAAAAGTGTGTATGGACTAGCGTATACACGCGGAAAATTCTGGGCATACCCGCGTATGGGATTTTTAACACTGTTTTTTATGAACTTTGTTCAAGTCTGTGGGAATGGGTGCCCAAGGCCAAAGAGACAATCATGAATCACATGAGGGTGAAAATGATGCTATAACAAATGCCCCCTAATATATCAGGTCAGAAGGGGTACATGATGGTCGAAATGTACTATGCACATAGAAAGAACTTCGCAAGGACAAGAGAGGACTTCACCAGATTTCAGCCTGCCAAAAACCAATGAAAGAAAACAGAGAGTCAACTCATGCTGAGGCGGGCATACCCATGCTCAGTCAAAAATATATCATATAGAAAGTACATGATGAATCCAGAATGTATACAAGTATAGATGAACTGAAAGTACATAGTGAATCATCTGAGCAAGGCCCGGAAGTACAAGTCGGAATCAATGTCCAAGTATCACATATAGAAAGCTGATCAATGATGCTGAAACTGGATGTCTGATCATAAAAGTAACTGAATCTCCAAGTACCAAATCATAAGGGGTGGAACAAATGGTACAATCACGTAACTCGGGAGCCAACATATAAAATGTTGTTGTACTGACACTGCAACATATAAGGGTGGACGGCATCACTGGCAGAAACTGAATGGACTGTCAAAAGTGAACTGAAAGATGCTGATGCAACCCGAGGTCTTCACCGATCTCGAAGGCACAATTCTACATAATGGGAATAAATGATCTGAAGTCGACCATGTGAGAAATAGTTGGATTACCGGTCAATAATGTAAATCGTTAACCAACGCGAGAAAACCCACCAATAATGAAAATGAGTGTCAAGGATCCCCAGTACAATCTAACAAGTGCGAATGAATGAGTTGAGAACTTTCAGCATAGTTCTCTTGAAATGGAGGTCTTATTGTCTGATTAGGGGCTGATTCTTTAGATTTTCTTGAGTTTGTATTTTTTCTGAAGTTGGGATTTCTAATTTGTTGTTGATTATCCCATTGTGGTCTTATTTCTATATTGTCTAATCTATCCATCATTCTCTCTAAATTTTTAGCTAGTTGATCTTTTTTCCATCTAAACTAGATGTCTCTTCTTTTATGGTTACTCTCCTCTCATTCCTTAATCTAGCTTTTCTAGCCAAAATATTTACTTCTACACTAACAACATTTGTTTGAATTCTTTCTAAAGTTTCAACATTTCTCTCCCTTAGCTGATAGACCATGTTTATATCAAATCCATCAAGGAATTTCAGTATGATAGAGTTATGAGTGGGTTTGAGATTAGCTGGGATTGAATTATAAACACTGTTGTATCTAGTGCAGTAGTCTTGGACTGTTCATTAGGAACTCTTTTCATGGCATCAAATTCAGATAATATTTGGAGTGGATTTTTCTTCTTTTCCCATTTATTCAAAAATAATATATGAAAGACTGATAAATCAACTATACTACCAGGATTAAGACCTTTAAAACATTTTTTAACCTCCCCTGTTAATGTTTGAGAAAAGAGTCTCATTTGTACATCAAAATCATCTATTTCATGAAGCTAAAAATAATCTGTCATTTTATTAATATGTTGTTGAGCAGTGTAATGAGTGGTGGCATAAAATTGGGGTATTTTACTTTGGTAATCTTGAGGAATATCATGTAACTTTGCTGGAAGGACTAGGGGAGCATACCTAGTAGCCATAGCTTGAATTCTAGCTTAGCTAGGAGGCAGAACTGGAAGTACTAGATGATACAATTAAAGAAGTGGCTGATGAAATGGGAATATAATATGGTGTATTAGAAAAATTGGTGGATTAACTAATAGATAAAGTTGGGGTGCTATAAAATTAAATTGGGATATATGAAGAACTACTAGGAAATGAGAATGATGTGTTTGAAATTGCAGAAGATAAACTAGTGGATGAAGTTGATGTGGGGGAAGATGGAAATATTATTCTAGGTTGGAAAGGTTGTCTAGGGATAAATGGATCTATAGATTGGAGGGTAGTGGAAATTATAGATGATGTAGTGGTAAAAAGAGATGAATCTAAAAATTTTATTAGGTTGGTATTTAAATGAGAAATAGAAGGCTTAGATGTATATGCTAATAATTCAGCTAATTAAATAGCTTCATCTATTTCCTTAAGAATAGTAGCATTTATTTCTTCAATTTTATCATGAGCTTCAAATATATTTAATTCAGAATCTACTGAAACATTTTCCTTCTTTGTTTCAAGAAATGAAATAAAAACAGGATCTATAACAACACTATTTAAGTCACTTTTTGATTTAATTATGAATAAATAATGTTCAAAATTTAGGTCAAACTTTATGTCTTGTATACTCACTAAATATTTTGGTAATGAATTTTCTATAACTAAGGAAAATTTAGCACCTAAATATTCTATTTGTTTATTATTTTTTCCAATTTTGTCCGGATTGTCTACTATAACAGCAGGTTGAGGATCCGGGTTTGACCTGGTATAGTAGTTTTTTCTAGAAGCCAGAATTACAATTTTTTATACTCACAACTTTTTAAAAAGTCTTAAGGTGAAATGATGATAAATGATTTCTTTTAAGACCTATTTTAAGACCGAGGATTGGTTATTCCCCAGTATGGTCTCCAGTATGTTATCACTTTAATAATTCTTAATTTGTGAGATTTTTGGTTTTTAGTCAAAGAATATCAGAGGTAACCACAGACCAAAATTTAAACTCTAGGATCTAGCCTTCCTAAGGTTCAGAGAGGGCTCTCTCTTTAAGATTTAACTTTTCTTTAATTATATGATAGTAGGCTAGTTATGATGTACAAATTGGTTTTAAGATTTGGTTTTGGTTTGGTTTCGTGAGAAAAAATCACTTAATGAGAGGGATAGTGATAGATCTGTTTGTCCATTGGGCTAAGGAGTCAAATGTCAAGCAGACGGGACTAGGATCAAGGTAAAAAAGTCAAATATTTTTAGGGTAAGATAGACAAGTTATTAAAGATCTTGGAAGGCTAATTGGTGAAGTGTTTTGATTGAGATAAAGAGAAATCAAGGATTCTTTAATCCAGATAATGGAGTAGATAGAGGTCATTCGAAAGAGGGAGGAATTAAGGGATTCCTACTCTGGAAATCAGCAAAAAACATAGAAATGATAAATAGTTAAAGACAGGGTGCTTTTAACAAATCTTGTAATAATATTCCTAGTTCATCATTGAAATTTAGAACACATATATGGATACGTGTAAAAAATAAGAAGATAAAAAATGACAGTAGAAAGTACTTCACTTCAATGGCTCATCACATGAATCCTGAAATATGATGCTAGATGATTTGATCCAATCTTCTACTTGAACTTGCTACAAAAAGCCTTCAGGTACAGAAATATTGACTATAGAAATCTTCAACAATTCATTCCACAATAATACTTCAAAAGTTGAAGTATATATACAAAATGTTTAGAAAATATCCTATAATACTCATAGGATTTTTCTAAGGAAATAAAATATCTTTTACAACAATATAGTGACAGCTGCTTAACAACCTAGCAAGTTGTCCTATTTATCCAAACAAAATAGAATTGTTGTTTTAGATTAGGTGTAGCTGGCTGCCTTGCTATCTCCAACATTGGCAAAAGATATTTCAAATCTATTTTGAAACATTATGTTCTTATCTGATACTATTTCATCTGATACTCTTTAATCACTATTTAAACTGCTTTACTGCTGTAATTTTTGTTTTGACTGTATAAAAATAGCAAACAGTTTTTAGCCTCTTCTATGCAATTTGACTTTTACAGTAAGTCAATGAGTGATTCCCAAGATTCCTCATCAGGAATTATGATCTTTTTCAGCTTCCTAAGTTCTCATTTTCCTCAGTGTACCTAGAAAATGTTTGTTTTATAAAAAATAGGTGCTTTATCTCATGATGTAGATAAAACAAGTCTTCAAAACTTTATGTAAAACCTTTCCTATAGGGATTCCTTGTCCTTCTATTTTGTCTACCTGCTCTTTTGCATGATCTGTTATCTTATTGTTGTAGTCCTCTTGTGCAATTTCTTTAGCTTGTGGATGTTCTGTCGGTGGAAGCTTGAGTTGTTTTCTAAGTGTTGCAATGTCAACATTCTTTTTCTTTACTAACTCTTCTGCACCTTTGACATTGGCAGGGTCATATCCTACTTGAATAACCAATTCTTCTAAAGACTTAATCCTAAGATCTTTAGCATATGAGGAAGCCTTTTCATCTTTCATTTTATCTCTCATATTTATTATTGTATTCTGGATCTTTTGGGAACTCATTTCCTTTGTAGTAATGGAAGAATAAAGCATCTCATAAGTTTGTCTGTGGAACGCAATTTCATCTAATGTATGGATACTTTCTGTAGGAACTTCAAGGTCAAATTTTTTGTAATCTACCACTATTTTTGGAGTCTTAACTATTGGTTGAAGCACTGACATAATCAAATTCTTGTTTGAATAATCAAAAGCTGACGAAAGTCTATTCTGTATTCCTGGTGTTTGTTTTAAATATTGAGAATAAATCTTTTTCTTGATTTCTTCATTCTTGGCCTTTATCTGCTTATATTTCTCTCTAATGTTAATATCTTTATCCTTTGCTGGCTGTGAGGAGGATGCTTCCATATTTTTTTGTTTCTAAATTACCTGTGTGTCTGAAGTATCTTTTTCCTGCTCATTTATAATGACTATAGCAGCATTTGTGTTTGTCTTTGGAACATCTCTATCTTCCACTTCTATGGTCTCTTTTTATTTATCAACTGGATTGAGCTTAGGATTTTTATTATATATGAGTTTAAACCTAGTCTCAGTGGTTGTTTCAATAGTGTATGTACCTTCTTCCTTAAGGATCATAATTCCATAAGAAACTAAATTAAAAATTTTATTCCAGCAATTGTTTTGCGTACCTGCATCTCTGTGATTACAAATGAAAGGTCCTATATGATTCTTCGAATTGAATTGAGTCTTCTTCTTGGAAGATAAGAAGTTAACAGATTCTGAATTTAGTATTTTCTTGATGTACTCCAAGGCAAAAACTATCATTGGCACATACTTAGGTAGTTTATAGGGTAAAATATTTGACCCAAAAACTCTTATTTTTTGTACGATTTTGATATAAGTACCAATATCGAGTTCTAGTTTGCTCTGATAGCTACATAAATTTCTTTATCTCGTCACTGACTCTGGGTTGTACACTACTTGTCAACATGTTTATCAATGGGTGAATAAAGGAATCTGAAAAATTTGCATAACTGAACTCTATGGACTCTTTTCTGATCAAACATGTCCAAAAGATGACTAATAATGGATTTCCCTCTACACCAAGCTTCTGAAGTGTTATTGGGAACTTGTTTGATTGGAAGTATAAGAACATATGAAAAATAAAGGAAGTACATCTTAATACTCCTTCAGTTGCAAATTTTACAAGTTGATCATGGATATTATCAGCTATGTATTCAACATAATTGTAAATGATAGAAGGAGTCTGTCCAGGTGAAAAAGTGGATAGGAAACCTTGAATTGACTCATATTTATGCTCATCAGTAAAATATCCTAGGATGAAGGATAACATGGAAATGACATGCCTTGACCCTTCAGGAAATTTTGAAGTAGAATAAGGAGGGTTTAGTTTCGGGATTTCAACATAGGCAGGCATGAAATTTTGGAAAATCTGAAACCTTTTAGGAAAATCTAGACCAATGTAAAGTTTTGTGAGTGCTTCTATGGATAAGGGAACTACATTGGGATCTGGTTTGAGCTAAAGCATTAGGTTGATACACTCAACAGTAATTGTGAACAATACTTATTTATTATCGTCAACAATGGCTCTTTGTTCAAGTGAATAATAGGTCTGACATAGCCTAATGATTTCTGGACATTGATGAGTATGTGGGACTACATACTTGGGTAGATTTGACTCCCAAATTTGGACTTCATCTCCTTGATCTAATGATTTTTCAAGACTCCATCAGTGGAGTTCTAAAAGATTAAATTCTATCACTGGATTAGCTATTTTGTAATCGCTATTAGCTAAGGGTGTATTTTCAATGTCTAGAATAGGAGGTTATAGAGGGTTTACAAAAATTTTGGTTTTGGAAGTCATTTTTGGGTTTGATTTTGACATTTTTAGACCTTCTGAGTGCTTGAAACTATGTATTTTGGATTTTTTTAAACTCTTCTGTAAGATTGAATTCTTTATAGAAGGTTTTTCTGGCTTTAGCAGATATATATAGATAAAAATAGGCACAAATTGACTTTCTTTAGATTTTAGACCTTTCAATTTGGTTACAAACTGATCTTCAGACTCTTTCCAAGTTCAAGAAATGATAAAACAAGGGTTTCTCTGTCCTTTTGGATAAACTGGACTGAAATTGGTTCAAATCGGGCACAAAAAGATTTGGACTATTTGCATAGGTTTTATGGATAAATTAGAAGTATTTTCATGGTCTGCAAAGGCTAAACTACTTCAATTTTGATTTTTAAAACAAATTGCAGTATCGAAACAAGTGATTATCAGAGTTTTTACAGCTAATTCATTTTTTTTAGGCAACTACAAGTATTTTTGTGGGTAAATGAGCTTTACAAGTTTTAATTTCTCAGAAATAGCTATTTTTTTATGACCAGGAGGTTATTTTTTCGAAGAATACATGTTTTTCACAGGTATTTTTTCTTTAAACTGATTCTGAGGCATCAAAGAGGTTTCTGATGGCTTTTGAAGTCTTATGGAAGTCTATTGGATGCTTCCAGTGATCTTGACAGCTGAAATGGATTTTCTGGTTCCTTGGGCGAAAAAATTGTGTACAAGGCTTTCCTTCTTTAGTCGGGAGGATAAATATGCACAGAGAATGCGAAAAGGGCTTTAACTAGAGCATATGAAGTTTTTATAACGTTTTTAGGTTTAAATAAGGAGCGACATTTAATGGTGGTAAAATCAGTGCGAAGTGGTTTTGGTGCCAGAGGGAAGAACTGAAAGTGGTTATTGCATGGGCTTCAGGGTGGTAAGTGGTTTCCTTGGATCGAATGTGATCCAATCATATATCACCACGTGGAGGGGAGAGAGTATAGCCAAACCGCCCATTTCGCAAAATAAAAATTAATTAATGTTATCAATATTGAAAATGTGATATGGCGTTTGGATCATCAGATCTGGAGATATGAGTGTGAACGATGGAGATTAGTTGAAATAGTTGCTCGACATGATAGGGGCATCAAGCGCGGGTCTTTATATACGTCGGGATTAGTTTTAACATTTAAAATGTATGTTTTTAATGTACAAATATTTTTTTATTATGATAGGAAGGTGAGATATTTTCATAGCAAATAGGATATTTACGTATGTTTTATAACCATTGGGGCGGGATTTATTTATATAACCTTTTTAACCTATGGGGAAAAGGCAGGGAAATATTTAACACATGGATAATATAGACTATAGGTTAAAATTAAAATAGTGGGTTTTTGGGATATTTAAATAAAAGGAATTAATAAATATACGGGAAGGGATATTTTTAAGGTTTTAATACATTATGTTAAAAATTAATATGAAATGTATGTAATGAATAAGAATACATAAAATAAACTAAGTAAAGTGTAAAAATAAACCTTTTTAGGCACAAATTATTGTACCATTAAACATTTACACTTAAACTTAGGATAAATTGTATTTTATGGGGTTTTGAGTGTTTTTTGAATGAAATGAAATTAATTAAGAGGGGATTTTACTTTTTCTAAGCAAAAAGTTGTTTTACCTAGGAAAAGGGATTATATTTTTGGAAGAAGGTGAATATGATGAGGAAATCAGTTTTCATGAAGGGAATCTAGTACTTCACTAATCAGTTACTAAGCCTTAGGTATGGTCCCAAAAAATATCAGAGAAATGCTCTGAGCCTCTTTAACTGAAGGTTTTGAATATTGGATCATTGTGAGGGAGGGGAAATTAGTAATTTGCCAGATGCTGCTTTATTACATGCCTTGCACAACTGCTTTCAACCTACCCATCATTATTCTAACATTTTTTACTTCATTTGCATGGTTGCATTTAAGCTTGCAACCCTAAATTCATTTTTCTTTTAAATAAAAAACTATCTAATTCTAACCTTATTTGATCTAAGGGCTCAGATTAAATTGTTAAGCTCCTCATTTATTCTCTAACTATCTACTGATTTGTCAAGTTTAAACTGTTTCATATATCTTTATTCTCTATCTAAAACATGAAATTTAAAGCATGAAAAGTTAAGATTAAACTATTTAACTGATCATGGATTGTGTCATTTTGAACGATCTGCACATAATCATTATTTTTGCAATAAAATTAAATAGTAGTGGCATTTTGAATTTTTCACTTTCATGTCTTATTCTTATCTCTTTTTTCTCTTTTGGGGTTCATTTTTTATTCTTTTTTATCTTTTCTTTTCAAGTCCTTTAATCTTTATTTTAGGACTTTTACCCTCTTTTAATTTTTTATTATTTTCAAAATATGGGAAAAAAACTTGCAGAAAGCAAGGTATGTACATATTTACAAGACTAATCATAGTCAATTCAAAAATTATGAACCCTATTATTATAGGACCCTAACAAAACCATTTTTGGTTGGATAGGCAGAGTGGGCTGCCACAGACAAACATTCATTCCGACATTAGGATGAATAAATAACGATAGAGTACTGTAAAAATGGGTCACCATAGGTTTCCCCCCAGCATGAGGAGTATAATAAGATGGAAAATATTGTTCTCCAAATGCAGGGAGTCCAGTTAAAATTGTACCAGACGGAATACCCAAATGGACCATCTTGATATTGCCCTGATGATGTATATAAAGGATCAAGTCATTCAGTAGTCACTATAGATTTACCAGTTAGAATACCAGATGATGACATTGGTGAAGTCCATGGGTTTGAGGATGCACCAGAGAAGGTTCCAGATAAATATTGGTAACCAGGTGGGATGGAAGGGCCACCATATAAATGTGACTATGGTGAAGTCGTGAACATCGACAGGGTAGCGAGAGAAATTGTTGTCGCAATTGGAATAGATGTTCCAGCCGAGGATCTTGGCTCAAGCATGGTTATTCAACCAAATGTATACCCTAATGGATCTATGGGAACTGTAATAGACACAAGATCAAAAAAATTAGAGGTAGGTGATTGAGGAAAAGACTCATACAAGTAAATCTCCACACCAAAATGAGTTGGAGTTGAAGGTGTTTCGTCTTGTGGTATTTCTTCAGTCAAAATTAAACCAGGTAGAAGGATTCCATCATCAGGCCCAAAGTATATTTCAGGAGGTTGACTATGTGATATGGGAGACACAATGGCTACAATAGATTTTGGGATGACTGATATAGGAACAACTTTCGGTCGTTTGACTTCAGGATTCAGATGTTCTGGAAAAAAAGTGACAGGATCTGGATCAACTTCCAGTTCAACAATGTTATGTTCATGAGGCATGGTCTCACTGATTGGATGGTTCGTGACCATGGGTAGCTATGAGGACTCCATGTCGACAATATTATATGAACCAGGATTTGTAGAAACAATTTGTGCCGACTTTGGTATATGTCAGGGTGATGTCACACCAGAGGTACTAGTTTCGGTAGAGAGATGTCGCCTCTATTGACTAGAAGTAGCTTCCTGTGGTAATGGTGGTTTCAGTGCAATTCTACATGAACGATGGGGAAAGGGATTTTCTTCTTCCACGGTGACTAATTTATTTTATGACCAAAAACAAATAAAAAAAGGGTAATGCTAGGAAAAAGTTTTACCAAGTAATTGTGAACTGGATAATACCTCTTGGTGACCCAAGAAGTACGGGCAGGCAATCTCCCCAAATGTTGTGTTCAGTGTATCAAAAGTTACAAGGCGGCCGACTCCGTTCACTATGGATGGATAGAAACCTAAATTTTTCCTCCCAAATATACCTGAAGGTATGTGGAGGCCCAAGTCTGTATAAGCATTGTCTAATGCGAAACTGCACAGTGAGAGAACCTCCTTATACTTTTCATACTATAACACTGCCCGATATAACCGAAGGTATGTTTATGAGCTTCGATATAATTACGTACGTGGAGTGAGGTATCACACTTGAAATGTATCGTAGACAAGTTAACGACAGCTGCTATGTTTAAAAATGCCAGAACACATCTCCATCCTAGACCTTCTAAATGTTATCTTTATGGTTCCAATGCTTTTTTAGGTAAATTGATGTAAATTTTAAGTTGATATTGTTTAAAAAAATTTCCTTTGAGGTTCACTGTGTGATGTGATGGAAATTACTAAAATAAAAACTAAAATGATAAGAAAACGTTTCAATTTTATCTTTTTCAATGAAAATCCTAGCTACTAAGGGGAAGATCAATCAGTTTTGAGAGGAAACAACAAATATCACAAACTAAAATGCAACTTTCCTAACTTGTTCCTATGCAACACACACAATTCAATATATGCACATGAAGGTATTTCTTTTCAACTCACTTAATGTGAATGCAATAAAGGAAAATATATGCATCAAATCAACAAAAAACAAATGTTTTCTTCTTTGAGAAATGAGGAATTTAAAAACAATTTCTCTTTTATGAAAAATGAAGAATGGAACTACAATTTTTTCTACAGGAAACAAAGAATTTAATGAAAATTTCCTTTACGAAAAAAAATGGATATAATGCAGAAACAAAATTATTTTAATTTTATTTTCCATTGATAAAGAAAAACACTTAAAGAGACATTGAACAAATTTACTTTTCAAAGGAGGAAGAATCAGGAAAATTCAGTGGTCTCTAGGAGGTATCAGATAATTGAAAGCACAACAAACAAATGGATGAGAATGATTGAAATGACAAATTAGAATGGAATTTTTTGGCTAAGGAGGAAACAAAATATCTAAGGGGAGGCATTGCGCTGCAGTGTACCCCTGAATGGGAGACAGTGCACTGCAGTGCACTATGTCTTGACCAACAGTGCGTTGGGCGCAGCAGAGATTGAAAATGCAAACTACATAACACATTTCTAATCCAATTATTTGATTCAAAAGTCTAATAACTGAAAGCAGATACTACTGGGTGGATTAGCAGAGGCAAAAACACCAGGAATTATAAGAAACTCCCCAGTGGAGTCGCCATTTTGTTATGCAGAATTATGATCTATGGATAAATCAATTTACCTAAGTGTGGTGCTAGGAATTTAGAACAAAAGTTGAAAGACTTTTCTATCACTTTATCTAAGAATAAATAGACACATAGAATGATAGAAGAACCTACTTGTGATCCAAGCACTTCTTCTTCTCCTTATGTCGCTTTTGTTGTAGCCTCCAATCCAACTTAGATCACCAGATTGATTCCTACAAGTATAAATAGAGAATAGTAGAAAAATTGCGATATACAGATGCCTACTTATCTTAATCACTTAAATCAATTAAACATGAAACATATATATCATTCAAGAGTCTATTGCATGAGAAATAGAAACATAAACAGATACATAGATGGGAAAATGAACAATAATCTTTATTAAAGAGTAGAAGGGGGAGGTTACAACCAATGATCGATTTGATGTCACAAGCTCCAGCTTCATCCCAACCTCATCACATCCAACATCACACCAGCATCATATCAATTCTTTCACTCTCTCAATTGAGAATCCAACAACATTTCTTTACCAAAATTCTTCCTTCCCTAGCACTAGGATACGTGCTCAATTTATAGGAAAAATTATGGTAGTTTCTCAATGAATGACTTTCTAACAATAGGCAAGGCATGTTACTAAGCTCAGAGGTGTTAGATGGACCCTTGGATTCAAATTTTGACACATATGGACTCTTCTAGAAGGCACTGGCCATGTGGAGATTTCGAAACAATGAGAATTTCGCTCCCATTTGACCAACACACCCTTGAATGTCGGGAAGTTCATTGCATTGCACCCTTGAATGGAGGGAGTTGCATATGAAACACAGTTAGTCCCTTGAGAGGTAGCGTTTGTGAACTCATAAGTGATATAACATATACTTCAATCCTTGGAAATATCACAATAGAAGCCATGAACAATTTGTTCTTTTCTTAGGGCATATAGCAACTGAAATGTAAGGGGATGATAGACCCTATTTCATTGGTCCTGGGGATGATGTTCAGTTTGACCAGGTCATGTGGGATGATTCCCAAATTGACCTATAAAACTCAGTCTTTTTGTAAGGAAGAACATAGTAAATTTTGTCACTTGGCTAAAAATTATCTTATCATTAGAGATACATTATACCATTGTGGGATTGATTCAATCCTTAAACGTTGTTCAACCATAGAAGAATTTGAGTTTGTTTTGAATGAATGCCACAGTGGAGCTTCTAAAGGTCATCTATTTGGGCTTGCTACAACCCAAAAAATCTTTTGTGCAGGCTATTTTGGGCCCTCGATTTTCAGAAATTGTATTGAAGCGATCAATAAATGCCATCCTTGTCAAGTTTATACTCGAAAAATGTACGTTCATCTAGCTCCTCTTTTTCATGTCATCATTGTTGGTCAATTTAATAAGTGGGTTACTGATTTTACTACTTTTAAGTCATATTCAACTAAGGGCCACAAGTGTATTATCGTAACGATAGACTACTTCACCAAGTGGGTCAAAGTTATGCATACTTTTAATAATGATGGTGAGACAACAAATATTTTCTTGTTCAATAAAATCATTTCACGCTTTGGTATTCCTAAAGAGATTGTCATTGATCATGACAGTCATTTCCAGAATAAGTTGATGCCATAGTTTCCTTTAATTTTGGGATTTCAACAGGAGCACTTGTCTACTTATTATCCTCAAGCTAATGGTCAAGTAGAATCCATCAATAAATCCCTTAAGACTATATTGCAAAGGATGATAAACTAAGATAAATCCAACTATAACATCATGTTATACCCTACGCTTTGGGCATATCGAATGTTTGTTAATACCACTAAGGGTTTTACTCCTTTTCAGTTAGTTTGTGATTTTGAATTAATATTTCTTGTGTAATGTGAGATTCCATATCTTAAATTGGTAGTCCAAATTCTTCCAGACACCTCGATTCTTGAAGAATTCCTCATTCATTTGGAATATCTAGATGAGAAACATCGAGATGTAACCACAATGAATGAAGCTGATAAGAAAAGAGTAAAATCTCAGTATGACAAGACTGTACAACCTAGGGTTTATCTAAAGGTGACTTCGTCTTGGTCTATTACCAAGATAAAGACATGTTGGGGGTAGGAAAATTCAAACCTATGTGGTACAGTCCTTTTATCATTAAAATGGTATTGAAGAAGGGTGCATATGAATTTTTGACTTTGAGGGAAATGTGTTGTCAGAACCCATAAATGGGCTCTATCCCAAGAATTATTATGCCTAGGCTCTTTCCTAGAATTTTTCTTTTTTTTTTATAAATATTGTACATAGTATTTTTTTTCTATCTATGGGTCTCATGGTGATGATGATATTTTTGATCTACCTTGGCAGGTTTCAATGGGTGATTTGGTGTATCTAAGATTCACATATGGTGCTAGTAGACATAGTCAGAACTTCTTAAGCTGATTAGGTAATAAATATTCATCTAGTCAGTTGTTAGTCACAAGAGGCATGTGTATCGGTCCTCCTTCCAATATTATGGCTGAGTACAATGTCACTATAAATTTACTATCTGAAAAAATACCTTATGATATTAAATTGTTAGTGATTTATTTGGATTTACAATTGATTATGTCTCAATTAAATAACATTTATCGTGTGAGGGATCCTTCATTACATTGCCAATTTATTTATGAGAATGACATTATCACAAAGATCCTTAACTTGTATAACTTTCATTCATGTTCCAAAATAAGACAATGCATTTGTTGATTCTATAGCTAATCAATCATTGGATTGGTATATTAATCATTCATCACATTAAATAAAAATATCACAAAATAATTTTTATATATGATCAAGCCATCATGAAATATATGGACATAGATAGGAGTAGTATGTCAAAATATTACAAAATATGGACAAATGTCCTACAAAATTATGGCTTAATCTTGATCATGTCCATATATCAAAAATATCAGTCATCTAAAATATAAGGTTGTGGGACCTACCATGGATGAGCATCTCGGAAGAAGACGATGGAATGTTCCACTCGTCTGAAGAGCCACACCCACTCTTATGGTACTCCAGCCACTCATTTCTGTGTAGCCTCAGGGAGATCCTATATTGCTACCATGGGAACCTAGCGAGTCAAAATCTCCAAGTTCCTCTGAACAATATGAATAACTCTCTCAGAATCAATTGCTGCTCTCTCTGCGTCTCTGTCACGATGCTTATACCTCAATAGACCCTTAAGTATCACTGTTCCAATATCTACATCATGATTATTTAATATGGTAATATTTTTGTTTCAAGAAAAAAGGCTTTGAATTTATTTATATTATACTAAAAAATCAAAAAAATCAAATAAGTTAAAAATATTTTTTTTACCAATGTTGCCCCATGCATCTCCTTCTAGAAGTGATAGATCCAAGTACTCTCTGAAGTCTAATACTACATAGGGGTAATCCTTTATGGCCATTACGTGTTTCTCCCACCACTGGAGAACTCATCATCGAAGTTGGCTCGAGTGACTTCACCTCTACCAAGTCTCTTGATCAAATCTACCCATATCGCCATTCTGGGATATATGGGATTGTTGATGGCAACAGATACTCTAGATCATAGTGCCAAAATACGCTAAAATAAAAAAGAGAAAAGGATACTACCCTAGCCAAAGTTATTTATTTTTCCCTATCTGACTGACGTCAATTTTTTCTTCATATTTGATAAGAGTATTATACACCAATCATCTACTACTGGTCTTAGGAATTCTACTGCCAAGAACATAGCAGGTCATGAATCCTGAGGCAATGAGGCTGAACCTACTATCCTAGCAATAGTTAAAAGGATGATTTTAATCGGCAGGCTAGTGATTTCTTTTATCAAAAACTGTGATCTGACCTTGTTATTCTTTGGTGAATAGTATACGACAATGTAATCGGTAATATTAAGGTCTCCACAGACCTTCCCTTTCAAGTCAACTACTTCTCCCCTCCGAGAAAGTATTGTAATGAAGTAAATATCCTCTAATTTGATATTTAAAGGCATATGATCTATGATGAATATATCTTACTTTGGATCCCAATAATGAACTAACATTTCCAACAATTTATTTTGTGTTATCATGTTGGGGATCATGAAAAATTTAAGAAATCCACAATTTTTTAATCGATCCAACGATTCTTGATCATTTGAAACTTCATTATTAACATCACTATGGTCTCTCTCCCTCCAAACGATTGATATCCTACAAAATTGATGGATTTCATTTGTTATAATTTGAGTTTTTCAATTTTGATTTTCGCATATGCTACTTTTCTAAAAAGGAAGTCACGTACACACATGAATTTCCCTTAGAAAACTCATGTGTAGGGATTTTTACATGCAGATTTCAAGTTATCGACCCATGTACATGCCAAGAAAATTTTGACAGAAAAAAATCTCCATTAAAATCGAATTAACTCATGAAATCTTCAATCAAATGGACAAGTTAAAGATCAAAATTACCTAGAGATCATGATTGGTGAATTCTTCCGTGGATTTGATCGAATCGGCTTGCCCAAATTTTCTCCAAGAGCTCTCTTATCAACACGTGGAAGGTGGAAATGAATTTTGGTGAGTCTAAAAGTCATTTTTATAATAAAAATTTGAAAACCCACTTTTCTATACTCAATTATTTTAAACTTTATAATTTTATGAACTTTTGAATTTTTTCTTGAAGTGCTGGGAGAGGTTTCTTTTCAGGGTAAATAAAGACTTAGTGATATTTTTTTGTTGCATCAACTCCATGATCGCTAACCTATCGTGGCAGGTATCATTTTTTGAATTGACATATAGGTTAAGAAATATCACGTTTCTTTTGCATTATGCATCTTGACATCATACTGCAATATATTTCCATAGGGTCGACCCCATTATGCTGTGATTTTTAACCACTCTCACTCGTCGTCTTATAAAGTCGTAACATAGTCTTGGAGTTTCTCCTTCCATGGGCTTCGTATTTAGATCCTCGCTAGCATATGTTGTTTGCAATATGATGCAATATGTTGTTCTTGATGGCAACCTAATTAATGAAGTTGTCCTTGATGGAAACCTACTCGATGAGTTGCCTTTTGATAAGAAACATATGTGTTAAAGATGTAAAAATGATGTTTCTACAGGTCAGTTCAAATGTGACAGAGAAAGGAATTCTGGTAATTTCCAGAGAAATGAAATAGGAAATATTTCTCAATGTATACGCAGATTTGATGAAGGAAACCCACGTATGGAGGCAATTTATATGCTACTTTTATGAAGGAAACTCGCGTATACATCCAGAATTAGCATATACACGGTTATTATGAAGAGAGATCAAGTATACACACGGGTACGAAGAAGAAAAGTCACGTATCCCTTTTGCGCTCTAAATTTATGATACCAAGGGGAATTACCATGTTAATAGCCCAAAGTATTGAGAGTTGTGCCGTCTATTTGATTCTGTCCAGGAATACCATCAGCACTTGTGGGGTTTTGGCTCATGGTATTGGTAAAGGCTAAAACTATATAAGGATAAGAAGATCGTAGTGCAAAGGTGTGCATGTGTCTAGGTATTGAATGAATACCTCACTCTGAAGTATATCTGCATGGAATGGGTTACATTTTACTGATAGATCTGAAATAATAATGCAACTATGAATACAATGATGGATCAGGATCTCTAGACCTAAAATGACCATGTATTTCTTAGATCTATTTATTAAATGTTTAGATCCATGATCTGGCAAATGTTTTCTAAAGAAAAGGGTTCGTCTCTGTAAAAGCGCATATATACACGGGTTCAGTTAAACAAAAGTGCATATGGGATCTAGGTTTTTGTTGAAGTGTGTGGAATGAAATCTCTGATCTGTTTTGTTGTATCACTGTTGTCTGTCAATGATGTCTTCATATATATCTGGGTTGTTTGAATATTGATTATGTTGCTAGTTAATTATGATTAAAGATCAGTGGCCGGTTGGTTGATTGATGATTCAATGAATGAATTGATGGGGTTATAAGTTTCAGTTTGATGTATGTTCGTTGAGCTTAAATGTGTCGAGTGGGTCCAGCCTAAAATTCTGATGAAAAGAGGCCTACAAGTTGTGTTGTGTTGAAGATGTTTGGATCCAGTGTGAAAATTGATGAAACGTTGTCCACAGTGGTGCTGAGGGTCGAAGCCTTCACATTAGGGGAATTTTGAGGTATAAAATGGGCCTCCTAAGGAAAATATAAAATAATAATGGAAATAATAAAATAATATTTGATTACATCATCAAATGTTAGAGGGAAAAAAGAAAAACTAATTTTTCAACTCGTATTTCCAATTATCTCCCAATGTTTTTACTCAAATTTCGAGCGGGAGTACTTTTTGGATGCAAAATTTAATTCCTCATCAAAGGAGTACCCACGCTGCATGCTTTTGATGGGTAATGCTACATGAAAAATTAAAAATACATGAAAAACATGATTGTAATCACATTTTTTATGTATTTCTCATTTTTCGTGTAGCAGGGTCCATCGAAAGCATGCAACATGGGTACTCCTTGGATGAGGAATTAAATTTTTCATCCAACGACTACTCCCGCTCGAAATTTGAGTAAAAAATTTGGGGGATAAGTTGAAACAGTATTTTTATTATTTTATTATTTTTTAGTATTTTTACCCTTTTACTTAAAAAAATGGTGAATCATCCCCCATGGTTGACATCATCATCTTGAATCCTGTTGGTTTTTATAAAGTTTATTTTTGTTGTACATTTTTCTTAGGAGGCCCATTTTAGACCTCAAAATTCCCATAATGAGTAAGGGGGTCATAGCTCCCTTCCAGTGGTTTATGGTAAACGAGATCATGGGGTAGTAGCTTCCTTCCAGGAGTGGTTGGTAAACAAGAAGCAGGGGGGCGTAGCTCCCTTCCAGTGGTAGCTACTAAACGAGATCAGGGGGTTGGATCTTCCTTCCAGTAGTAGTTGGAGAACGAGAGAAGGTTGCAGCCTTCTGTAGGTGGGTGCCTATGTGCTGGTATGAATTTTCACAAGTACAAGATTGTAAGTAGTTTTCTTTATAATAAATATTTAAAACAGAGACGAAAACAGTGGTGGTTTTCTCCCGAATTAGGTTTCCAACTTAAATCCTGGTCTTCATGTGTGCTGCTTATGTGTGATGATTTATTCTATTCTTATTACACATGCTTACTTCTTACTAAACATCTGATGAATGAATGATGCACTGATCTAAGTAAAGAATTATCTGCATAGTAAATATCTCTAGACATACGCAGGTTTCCTTAAAGATAGTCACGTTTATATGCTAGTTGGGTTCATTAAAGCCATGTATAGAAATCAGTAAATAAAAAACAAAAGTTTACAGTGAGTTATAAATAATGATTCACCCCCCCCCCCCTCAGTATTTTTTCCAACAATTGGTATCAAAGCAGGTCCTTCAAAAGAAGCTTGATCGCTTGAAGGAGATCCATCGCAATGGGAAATCATGAAGGAGTATTTTCTATCAAGCCACCATTTTTCAATGGAAGTAATCTATTATTATGGAAGATACAAACAAAATCTTATTTGCAAAGTCTTGGAGTAGATGTATAGGGAATCGTGGAAGGAGGTTACCAGTACCCAGCAAGTGTTCCTACAGATGCAGCAGAAAGAAAGAGATACGAAATCAATGCAAAAACTATCAATGCTTTATTAGGAAGCTTTTCAGAAATAGAATTTGTCAAAGTTATGCAGCTCAATTCAGCAAAGGAAATATGGGACAAGATCATTCAGAGCTATGAAGGTGATGCAAAGGTAAAAAGTTCCAAACTTCAAACACTTAGAATGCAATATGAAAATTTCAGAATGCATGGTGATGAAAGTATTGCATGTTTATTCCTAAGATTAGATGAGATTGTGAATTCTATGAGAAATATGGGTGAAGATATAAAATAATCAAGTTCAGTAGAAAAGATATTGAGATCTCTAACTCCAAAGTTCGAGTCAAAAGTGTCAGTTATTGAAGAAAAGTAAGATCTGCAAACTCTTACTGTTATTCAACTACAGGTATCCTGAGTGCTTTTGAAATGAGAAGAGGAGATCCCTCACAAGTCAGAGAAGTTTCCTTTATGACATGTGCAAAATGGAAAGAAAATGAAGTTTTCAAGGAATCAAGTTATATTTCAGAAGAAGAAGAAGAAAATTTTGTGAGAAGACTTCAACCAAGTACTGGAAGATTCAGAGGTAAGCTTCCCTTCAAGTGTTTTTCTTGTGGAAGAGTTGGTCATTATGCTGCTAAATGTCCTTATAAAGAAAATCATGATAAAAGGAAACAATTTGAAAAAGGAAGGATTTATTATACAAATGAAGATAATGATGGATTTTCAAATGAAGAAGAAGATTTTGATCAATATTTGAAGGTACTCATGGCATGTACCATGGATGATGATAATTCCTTAAAAGAAAGGGATCTGATTATTGAATAATGTCATAGATCAAGAAATAAAGGACACTTTCATGGATGTTGTTTCTATTGTAACTCATTTGGGCATAAGGCCACTAATTGTAGGTTAAGTATGATGAAAAGATCTGAGAAGTTCCAGCACACAATAAGAAATTAGAAGCAAAGTTGGAAAAATAAGAAGCACCGGTCAAAAATGTAGGGAATATTGTACCTAATGTAGTCATCTGTTTCTAAAGTTTTCTTCTCATAATGACTGTAGGAGTGATGTGAGATACATTATAGGAATCAATAATGTTTCATCACAGGGGGAGCAATATATGGTGATTCCCATGGTTGTTTTGGTAATTCTGGTTGTGTTTATTTCTAACAGTGCAATTAATGTAATAACTAAGGACAGTTGCAGAATGTATAAATCCAGGAGGAGTTGTGAAAGTTGTGAAAGTTTCAATATTTCATGTTCTATACGCGGGTTTCATGAACTAAAGCCGCGTATACACGCAAGTTCCAATGGTAAAAATTGCATATGTTTTTCTCTTATAAGAAAAACAGTGAGGAATACTCAAGAACAATTTCTGATATGCTTCTAGCAGTAATAAATTTGTTAATCTGATGTTGATGGTTATATATGCTAATATGATATTAAGTTTTGATTATCTACTTGATGAAGATGTTTAGGATGCTCTGTCTTAGGGGGGGCATTAGCCTTGCTATGAATAATGCACTGTTGGCATTATGATGGTTTTGAAATGTGATCTCTCTCTTGAGGTATTTTGGTCTTGGTTATAAAAAATTCATATCTGTAATTTGATGAAAAGGTCATGTTGAGACCTATGATGTAAAAATTTTATATTCATTCATGTAAGGACTTGTTCAAATTTGTAAACCCACTTGGTTGGGTAGTTGAGTCAAAATTTGTTAACCCACTTGGTTGGGAAATTGAGTCAAATATGTAATTCCACTTGGTTGGATCATTGATGTAAGTATGAGTCCTTGGTGATAGGAATGGTCATACTCGGTTGAGTTATAGAGTCATGTAATTCATTGAAAAATATGTCTAAAGATCCAGCATGAACTCATGGGGAGCATGGTAAATTTAGTGCACATCAGATCTACAGAGCTCATCTTTCTACAAGGGAAGAGAAACCTTGTTTTGGTTTTGATCCTCCCTTTTCCCTTGATGTCAAAGGGGGAGAGTATCATGGTTTCCATCATGTCCAAAGGGGGAGATTGTTGGCAATATGATGCAATATGTTGTTCTTGATGGCAACCTACTAATGAAGTTGTCCTTGATGGAAACCTACTTGATGAGTTGCCTTTTGATAAGAAACCTATGTGCTAAAGATGTAAAAATGATGTTTCTACAGGTTAGTTCAGATGTGATAGAGAAAGGAATTCTAGTAAGTGTCAGAGAAATGAAATAGGAAATATTTATCAATGTATATTTAGGTTTGATCAAGGAAACCCACATATGGAGGTAATGTATACGCTAATTTTATGAAGGAAACCCGCATATACATCCAGAATTAGCATATATGCGGTTATTATGAAGAGAGGTCACGTATACACGCAGGTACGAAGAAGAAAAGTCGTGTATGCCTTTTGCACTCTAAATTTATGATACCAAGTGGCATTATGATCCGGATTTATGCAGGAACGCAACAGAATAAACACATAACCATAAATACAGAGATGCAGCGGAAATAACACTTCATTTCATTAATATCAAATAACAGAAAGATGCTTACAGACATAATGGAAATAAAATAGCTAGGGTGCTGGTAGCGAATCTCTGAGGAGAGATGTGGTGGCTACAGACCTCTGAACTGAGTTACAATGAGGCTCGAGGGCCTATTTATTATTGAGAAACAATGGAGAGCCCTCAACATCCCAAAACCTAACCCTAGGAGATGAAGCGCCAAAACTATGGGCCCCGTTTGGGTAAATTGGTGTTTCAACTTCCCAGGGACGTAACTTTGGCATACTATCTCCGTTTGACGCACAGGATACATCATTAGAAAGCTCTATCCGAGGACTACAACTTTTGTGACGATTTTGATGATCAAAATCGCACATTTTCATACCAAAAAACGTCGTTTAGGGCCTCAAAACGGCTCCGGAAGTTCAGGACCCGAAAAACTGCTAAAAATAGTAAGTTATGCCAAAACTGAAAAACTGAAAGAGACAATGGTGGGGGCCCAAGTGGAATAGGCGGGTGGCCACCAATATCCATCTGGATCATTCCTCCCCCCTTAGGAAGCAATGGTCCCCATTGCGTTAAGTTCCTCCATGAGATGAGGAAATTTCTGCTGAACTTGGTCCCTGGTGAACCACTTTTCTTGGTGCAGGAGTTGGCCAGCTTTGACAACCCGATACAGTTGGATCTGCTGTTGACGAGTGTTCTTGATTTGCATGTCCATGATACAATCTGTGGTGGCCTGTTCCATGCAGTCTGGGTTTAACTCTGTTGGTGTGAGTTGTTCTGCAATGTCCGAGGTGTCCAGTAGAGGTGGAAAGTAAGAACGAAGGCGATCCACATTGAAGACTGGGTGCAGACCAAGGAATGGTGGAATACTAAGCTCGAAGGCATTGTTACCTACAGCCTTGGTGATGGTGTACGGCCCGTATCGGAGCGGGCGAAGCTTGCGGTGAGGTCCGGTGAGGCGCTCCTTCTGCAAATGTAGCCATACTTTGTCGCCCACCTGGAAGTGGTGTGGCACCCGGTGTTGATCATGGCGCTGTTTGTACTTCGCATTGGCTCTGTCCAATATATCATGAACCTGTTGACGGATGTGTTGAATGCGCTCGATGAAGCTACTTGCTTTGTCAACTTCAGAATGGACATGAGCTGAATCGGCCTGAGCAGCTGCAAACGGCATGGCTATGTCAATGGGACATAGTGTCTGGAATCCAAAGCCCACCTGAAAGGGGCTATGGCCAATTGAACTGTGGAGAGCCCGGTTATAACTGTGTTGTACATAGGGGAGGCTCTCGTCCCATGTGCGTGGATGCTTTGAGTTGTACATGCGCGGAATGTGTACAATCATTCTGTTGACGACCTCTGTCTGGCCATCTGTTTGGGGATGGAAAGCTGTGGACTTGGTGAGCTTTGTGTCCAACATTGACCAGAGGCTGGACCAAAATGTGCCGAGGAACCTGCTATCTCGATCTGATATGATATATTGTGGGATCCCAAAGTGCACCCACACTCGTTCAAAGAAGAGTTTAGCAGTGGCTTCTGCTGTGATATTCTTCTTACAGGCCGCCATGATGGCCATCTTCGAGAATCTGTCAACGACCACGAAAACACAGTCATTTCCATTCTTAGTAGAAGGCGGGCCCGACATGTAATCCATGGAGATGGATTCCCACGGTCGACTAGGGGTAGGTAGTGGAGTATATAGGCCTTGCTTCTTGATGGTCGGTTTGGCAATGGCACAAGCAGTGCAGGATCCGATGTGCTTCTCAACATCCTTTCGAAGGTTCGACCAATAGAAATACTTCTGTAGTATTGCTACTATTTTATTGGCCCCGAAATGCCCAGCGACTCGACTGTAGTGTGCTTCCCATATCATCTTGGCACGCTCGCTTGAAGGAACACAAAGGTGTCCCAGGTGACATAAAAGTGCATCTTGGAGGTGAAAATTTGGAACTTGTGTGCCCCCTAAGAGTGCCTTGTAAGTGTGGCCGAATTCTAGGTCACTCTCATAGAGAAGCGGCCAATCAGAAGTCTCGTGACCACAAGAGTTGAGCATGGTGGTGAGCGCCACGATCGGTGGTCGGCTGAGGCAGTCTGCAACATTATTGGTGCTACCCTTCTTGTACTTGATGTTCAAATGAAACTGTTGCAGATATGTGGACCACTTCTGATGGCGATCATTCTGCAACTTCCTTTGTGTCTGTATGAACTGCAGGGGCCGGTGGTCTGTGTGGATGATTGTTTCCTTCCCCAAAATGTAATGCTTCCATTGTCGACAGGCTTGCACAATGGAATACATTTCTTTGTCATAGGTGGGATACTTACGAACTATCTCAGACAATGTCTCACTGTGATATGCCACTGGATGTCCCTGTTGAGTAAGAACTGCCCCAATAGCATAGTCAGAGGCATCTGTCTCGATCTCAAATAGCTGCTGCAAGTCTGGTAAGGTGAGCACTGGGGCAGAACAGAGGCGATTTTTCAATTCTTTGAACGCCTTCTGTTGAGGTTCCGACCAAAAGAATTTTGCTCTCGCTCCTCCTTTGGTGACTTGACTCAAGGGCCAAGTGATATGAGAGAATCCCAACACGAATCTGCGGTAGAAATTAGCAAGACCCAGAAAGCTGCGAAGCTCTGTTATAGTAGTCGGGGCTGGCCAATCCCGAATGACTTGGATCTTGGCTGGATCCACATGCACCCCCTTTTCATCAATAATGTATCCCAAATATTGAACCTGGGTCATGCCAAACGTGCACTTCTCCAAATTGGCACACAACTTGTGTTGCCGCAGTGTTTGGAGGACTTGTCGGATGTGATGAAGGTGCTCTTCCCAAGTCTTGCTGAAGATCAGAATGTCATCCAAGTACACCACTACGAATGAGTTGGTGAATGGCCGCAAGATGTCGTTCATCATCCTCATGAAGGTTGCGGGAGCATTCGTCAACCCGAAAGGCATGACCAGCCATTCAAAAAGGCCTTCCTTAGCTTTGAAGGCAGTCTTCCACACATCAGAGGGTTCAATTGGTACCTGGTGATACCCAGACTTCAGGTCGATCTTACTGAAATATTTTGCACCTTGGAGTTGATCCAGAAGGTCATCAATCCATGGGATTGGGTACCTATTCCGGACAGTGATCTTGTTCAGCGCCCGATAGTCAATACAGAGTCTCCACGTCCCATCCTTCTTATGTACCAACACGATCGGGCTCCCACAGGGCGATGAACTTGGTCTGATGTGACCTTTCTGCAACAGCTCCTGAATCTGCCTTTTGATTTCATCATTTTCCAGAACAGAGCATCGATAGATCGGTCCATTGGGTAGTGGCGCACCTGGGGTCAGATCAATCGGGTGCTTGACCTGGCAGTGCAGAGGAACCCCTGTGGGTGAGGTGAAGATGTCCCCGTACTCCTCCACGAACTTATCCATTTGTTGTTGTCGTGCAGAGGGGCCCTGTCTGGAGGTCGTGGCCACAGTCTTCTTCTTGCCCTGGGGGCGGATCATCAGAAAAACGAATTTCCTGGTTTGGGAAATGAGCTTACTACATTGTTTTGCGGTAACCAAAGAGATAGTCGTAGGAGGTGGTACCTCTGGTATCCTGTACAACTTATTTCCCAAAGTAATAATAACAGCACGAGGTCGAGACTCATACACAGCATGACGCTTCCACAAGTATGGTTGTCCTAATAATACATCAGAAACATCAATAGGAACAACGTCACATAATACCTCATCCGTGAAGGGCTTGATGCTATAGGGAAGGCGACACTGCTGGCTGACGCGGAGATCTCGTCCTTGGTGAAGCCACCCGATGGTGTATGGATGTGGGTGAGCTGTGGTCGGCAAGCCCAGCCGCTTCACGGCGTCTGCTGAAATGAGGTTCTTTTGGCTCCCATTGTCGACAATGAACTGTACAGGGGAGCCCTTTACCCACATCTGGGAGTGGAAGAGACGTTCCTCCTCCTCTGGATCTTCCGGTTCCTCCTTCTGGACCTTTGTAGTGGCAACAGTGGCGTTGGGCTCCGCATCAATAATCTGTTTCCCTTTTTCATTCCCTTTTTCAGGTTCTGATTCGGAGTCAGAGCATGCATCTGACTCAGAAGCCCTCATCTCGGCCACTAGCGACTGCTTGGCCCGACACTCACTTGTGTTGTGAGTGGAGCTCTTATGGAACTCACACCACTTTCCCGTGTCCTTCTTTGGCTTTACGGTGTTGTTCTTGTCTTGTGGCTTTGACGGGTTGTCCTTAGCCGCCATGCTCTGTCCTTTGTTCTGCGGTTTGGAAGCGCCTTTTCCTTGCTTTTGATTCGCAGATCCAAAGTCTCGCTTCTTCTGTTTGAATTTCTGCTCAATCTTGGCGGCATACCGGTATGCCGTACCAAGCGAGGAGATGTCGAGGAACTCCATTTCCTCCTGAATGTATCTGTGCAGACAGCTGCGATACTTTAGCACCAAATGTTTCTCTGAATCTTTGTTACCCAACTTTGTGCGCAGGGTATGGAACAGATTCGTCAGCTCGTGCACATCTTGATCCCTTTGTTGTCGCAGCGTGGTCCATTGTATGTACTTGTCCTCATAGCTCCCACGGGATAGTACTGTTCCTTGACGGCGTCTCGGAAAGAATTCCAAGTTGGTACAGCCGAGAACAGAGAGGGTTCTGTCTGGTCCTTGTTCTCACAGTAGGTTTCCCACCAGTCCTTAACATGGGGAGTAGCTTTGAGGAGTGCAAAAATAATCTTCTCCCGGTCTGAAAAGTCATGAACAGAGAAATATCCTTCTAATAGATTCAACCATCTATCTACGGCATCTGCGTCTATTTGACCCTCGAATATGGGAATGTCAAAATTTACTTGTACCTTAAAGGGAGTCGCAACTCCAGAGTGGCTACTGGATGCAGATGCGCCGCCGGTGGGCAGCCGTTGAAGGATCTGAGCCAAGCTATCCATCATCGCGTTCCTTTGTTTTTCGAGGGCCTCCTCGAGCAATATTTTGATAGGATCTCCTGCTCCCTCATCTTTCTTTTCGTCCCCCATGGGCGTCCGTCGAGGTTTGCGAGGCTGATCTTGCAAAGGTTCCACGAGATCAAGCCCTAGCTCCTTATACCTCGACCTCGTTGGGGACCTGCAAAGAAGGATCGAGAAAAAGCAGACCGCTCTGATACCACTGATCCGGATTTATGCAGGAACGCAACAGAATAAACACATAACCATAAATACAGAGATGCAGCGGAAATAACACTTCATTTCATTAATATCAGATAACAGAAAGATGCTTACGGACATAATGGAAATAAAATAGCTAGGGTGCTGGTAGCGAATCTCTGAGAAGAGATGTGGTGGCTACAGACCTCTGAACTGCTTTACAATGAGGCGCGAGGGCCTATTTATTATTGAGAAAACGATAGAGCCCTCAAATTTGAGAAAACCTAACCCTAGGAGATGAAGCGCCAAAACTATGGGCCCCGTTTGGGTAAATTGGTGTTTCAACTTCCCAGGGACGTAACTTTGGCATACTATCTCCGTTTGACGCACAGGATACATCATTAGAAAGCTCTATCCGAGGACTACAACTTTTGTGACGATTTTGATGATCAAAATCGCAACAAATTTTCATACCAAAAAACGTCGTTTAGGGCCTCAAAACGGCTCCGGAAGTTCAGGACCCGAAAAACGGCTAAAAATAGTAAGTTATGCCAAAACTGAAAAACTGAAAGAGACAATGGTGGGGGCCCAAGTGGAATAGGCGGGTGGCCACCAATATCCACCTGGATCACATTACCATGGTATTAGCCCACAGTATTGAGCGATGTGACATTTATTTGATTCTGTCCAAGAATACCATCAACACTTGTGTGGTTTTGGCTCATGGTATTGGTAAAGGCTAAAACTATATAAGGAGAAGAAGATCATAGTGAAAAGGTGTGCATGTGTCTGGATATTGAATGAATACTTCACTCTGAAGTATATTTGCATGGAATGGGTTACATTTTATTGATAGATCTGAAATAATAATGCACCTATGAATACAATGATGGATTAGGATCTCTAGACCTGAAATGACCATGTATTTCTTAGATTTGTTTATGAAATGTTTAGATCTGTGATCTGGCGAATGTTTGCTGAAGAAAATGGTTCGTCTATGTAAAAGTGCATATATACTCAGGTTCAATTAAGAAAAAGCGTGTATGGGATCTAGGGTTTTGTTGAAGTGTGTGAAAGGAAATCTGATCTGTTTTGTTGTATTATTATTGTCTTTCAATGATGTCTTCATGCAGATCTGGGTTGTTTGAATATTGATTATGTTTCTAGTTGATTATGATTAAAGATAAGTGATTGGTTGGTTGGTTGATGATTCAATGAATCAATTGATGGGGTTATAAGTTTCAGTTTGATGCATGTTATTTGACCTTAAATGTGTGGAGTGGGTCCAGTTTGAAAATTTGATGAAAAGAGGCCTACAAGTTGTGTTATGTTGAATATTTTTGGATCCAGTGTGAAAATTGATGAAACGTGGTCCGCAGTGGTGTTGAGGGTTGAAACCTTCAGTAAGGGGGTTGTAGCTCCCTTCCAGTGGTTGTTGGTAAAAAAGATCAGGGGGTAGTAGCTCCCTTCCAGGAGTGACTGGTAAACAAAAAGCAGGGGGTCATAGCTCCCTTCAAGTGGTAGCTAGTAAATGAGATCAAGGGGTTGGAGCTCCCTTCCAGTAGTAGCTGGAGAATGAGAGAAGGTTGCAACCTTCTGTAGGTGGGTTCCTGCATAACAGTATGAGTCTACGCCAGTACAAGATTGTAAGCAGTTTTCTTTATAATAAATATTGTAGACAAAGATGACAACAATGGTCGTTTTCTCTCGAATTGAGTTTCCACCTTAAATCCTGGGGTTCATGTGTGTTGCTTATGTGTGATTAGTTATTCAATTCTTACTGCACATTCTTATTTCTAACTAAACATCTGATGAATGAATGATGCACCGATCTAAGTAAAGAATTATCTGCATAATAAATATTTCTAGACATACACAAGTTTGCTTAAAGGTAGTTGCATGTGTATGCTAGTTGGGTTCATTAAAGTCATGTATAGAAATTAGAAAAGAAAAATCAAAATTTTACAGTGAGTTATAAATAATGATTCACCCCCCCCCCCCGGTCTCAGTATTTTTTCCAACATATGTCACCCACGTTGCAAGTATTGTGTATGCTTGGGAGTCCTCTTTAGTCCCGCCATAACTCTATGTTGAAGCCTCATTCTTCTTCATCTTCTTTATCTTTATGGCTTTTACCCTAGACGCTTCCATGTGTTGATTTTTACTATTGCATTTCATATTGACTACTTGTACCTTTTGTCCTAAAGCCAACTTCATTTGGACTCATGTATAAGCCACTTTTGACCATGACTTTTCTACAATTTCAAACCATGCATTCATTAACCTTTGCGACTTGACACTTTTTATCTATGGAAATAACATCCTCTAAGTGTTGATTACCATTATTCATTTCCTTGCATTGAGCATAATAATTTTCATTTGGAGGAATTGGTTCACTTGCCCTTGGCACTCATTTTTTCCACGGTAGTATGGGAATTGTTTAATTATTTTTCAGGGCTTAAATATGAATATATATATATATATATATATATATATATATATATATATATATATATATATATATATATATATATATATATATATATATATATTCCAAAAAAAATTGCAAACGGGACAATTTCTTAATTTTTTGATGGAAACAAGAGTCAGTGTGTCACCCTTGAACAAAGCACTTAAAATGAGTTTTTCCTCCATTTAGGATGGGACTTAGTTTGGCTTTAGGGAAGAAATAACCTTATTCTTGAGTTAGTCCTCCTCCGGTTGCTTATCTCTGCCAGTCATATGGAGATTTTATTAATCCCTCATGCATTGCAAACCTATACAAAGTTATTTTGTGCTACCATAGATTCACAACAAGTCGTACTTTTATTCAAGGGAATTAAACCTTTGTTTCCATTCTGCAGTGTCTCTTGACTCATTTTTATCGGTCATGCCAGGTCTATAAATTTATCTTGAGCATCACATCATTTATTTTCTCCTTAACTCGCACTGGTTAAGAAGGTCTCCATTGAATTCTTACTAGTGGGTCTGCTCTTATAGACTTCAAAAAAAATCTCTGAGAGTAGACCTAGAGGAGCACCTTGGCCCTATTTACATCACTGATAGGTGACCTTCTCCTCAGCATCGATCAATATCATCGGTCTTTGACTGAGTAGTTTCCCTTGTTTTCGACGTCAACTTACATTATTACACATTGGGATTTGTGTATTACCTTGGATTCCATTTGACCTCATTAGTGGATTACTCATCTATGTGTTAGTTTTGGTTATTGATTGATTCAAAGGGTTTCTGTCGTGCGTTAGCTACATCTTCTGTACGCCAGAAATGTGCTTCGGAATGGTTGCTTCATCTATTTTCGTCTGAGTTATTCCAAATTATTGGTTTGCGAGTTACACTCGATTTGTTTGATGTGGGATGCCTTAATGCCTTCCTTCCAGCGAATCGTTTCCCATCGACTTCGACTCATCTCTTTAGGGAATAAGGTCTAGAGTCATTTTTTTAGTACCTTATGGTTTGCAGTCATCAATGAAAAAATCCTTCGCTATCTATATGATAATACATTACTATCTCCTGATTGGTAGATTCTTTCAAGTGTTCACTTCAACACATTTATTCACACTTGTTATATTGTACTGGGGTACCTTGGCACTTACTATCATTATTGGTGAGTTATCTCTCATTTTCTAATGGTATAAATCAATGATCAGTAATCAAACGATTTCTCACATGGTCGACTTCAGCTCATTTATTCTCATAGTGTAGAAATGTACCATTTGCAATCGGTGAAGACCTAGGGTTGTGTCAACATCTTGGTTCAATTGAAAGCTCATTCAGTTTTATACTAGTGACACCTCCCACCTTTATATGTTGTAGTTCATCAAAGCATCATCTTATATGTTGGCACCCAAGTTTATTCAGTACCACTATTCCACCTATATGACTTGGTCCTTTTACGAGGATGAGTTATGCAACATTATTGATAGAACATTCTTCTATATGTGACATTGAGAAATAGCTATGTTGTGTTCCTTTGCAGCTATGATATGATGATACTTTATGTATTCTTTAGCTATTTTTGTACACCTATGTATACATTTTCGATCCGCTTTATACTGATCAACAGACATGCTTTAATATTTCTGAGCATGGGTATGCCTGCCTCATACATGAGTCTTATTTTCGACTCCTTCCACATGTATTCGATGTGTTAGAATCTGGTGATCTCCTCCTAGGTTCTCAAATGACTCCTCTCTCTATACTTTATACATTTATGTCGTCATGTACCCCTTCTGACCTCATAGATTAGGGGGCATCTATTATGGCATATTTCTGCACTTTTTTAGATCTAATGCTCTTTTATGGCCTTAATAAGCCCTTTTCCCATGCATATTTGAACTTATATTAAAAAAATATATTTCAAATTTCATACATGACTCTGCCCACAAAAAAGTGCATACATACATGGGTCCAATAACACTGAACCCGTGTACACTTTTAAAAATATGAAAAAATAAAATAATATCCTATTTGTGGGGCATGGTCTATGGGTTTTACTGAAAGCCCACCTATAGGAGCCTATGGCCTAACGAATTAACCAATTCTAGGTGGCATTGATACACCCCTTAGGTAGGTCTAATTATAACAAGATATAGGATATCAACATTATAAATATTTTTCTCCCCAAATTAAGTCTAATTTTTCATGTGCCTCCTACACTCCCAGCTTATAAGAAACCCTATTTTCCTTGTATAGATGCTCATCATCCTTATATGGCATCCTTTTGCACTTTTAGAGAGGTAGTCTTTGAGGCTTGGGAGGGACGGATCTGGAGGAATAATTTTTCGGTGTCCTGGACGAGATCAGGTTGTACCTTTCCTGTACCTATTGCTATTAATCAATAAATAAAGTCATGGTCTAGTTATTGATATGTTATTGTCTCATAATTCATGGTATATATGATTATATGTGATGATCTAACATGTATTTTATGTATGTACATTCAATTATCTGTTATATCTATTCTTCTATGAATTGACTTCAAGGTTTGTTCATTCTACAAGAAGAATAGTGATTGAGCCCTATGGGAATAACGTCAAATGTAGGACCTTCAGGTATATTTCTAAACCCAACTTTAGAAATGCACATGTTTGGCAATATTGTATGAGTGCTTCTTGTTTTTTATCTTGTTATTCTCTGTTGAGGTTTTCAACCCTGACCTTAGGGAAATTTTCCTTCCAACACAACATAGTAAATAATTAGTAAACCATTTTTTCTAAATTATTTCTCATTAAAATTCAAAAACCATGTGAAAATAATTGAATATATAATTATTTATTTAATTTTCTCTAGAAATAATTATTAAATAATTATTTGATAATCATTTCTCAATTAGTTTTGAATTAATCTCATTGGAATAATTAAATAAATCATTGTTTCTTTATTATTCCTTATTTATTCCTTATTTTCCTTATGAGATAATTATTAAACCATTAATTAATAAGATTTTCTTTCGTAATTCTCACAAAGTGATTACTAAACAAATTTTATTTCTTAATTACTTTAACCACTTTTTAAATAGATATATTTGACCATTTTGAATATATTTTTCCCTCTCAAAAAATACAATAAAGTAGTCCTAACGGCTATATTTTGATTTGGTCAATATTATTTTATAATTTTACAATTCCTAATTTAGCTCATTATTTTGTTATAAATAATAGGGCTTTCCATTCATTCTTGACCTTGATCATTCTCTTTGTCACCACTATCGTCTTATCACATTTGATCTCCGACTTGAGTTCAAACTATTTTTTTTTTTTTTTTGCTCATTACAGGTTGAGAGAGAAAAATGTATTGTTGAAGAATAAGGACATCAAAAGGACCCACCTCACTGAGAGGGGTCTATAGACCCAAGTGTCTAAATTCTCCTCACTAGGTGTTTCATTTACAGTAAAAAATAAATTCTTATTCATATGGTCCATTAGGTTTCTACACTTTTATATTTGTTTTTATATGTTTTTGGTTGCATATGATATTTTGTTGTATGGTTTTTCTCCTTTTTCTCATTGTAGATATGAAGTGTAGACTTCCTTATTTTGTTTTTAGGGCCACTTGTCACTAGTGACTTAAGTGAAGTATTTTTGGTAGACTTGCTAAGAAATTTCATACTAACTGTAGTGATTACATTTCTATTGTTTTATTATTGTGTAGTTTAGAACCCCTCATGGTCCAGTTTCATTATAATTGTATCCTCTCCCTCTCTCTCTCTCTCTCTCTCTCTCTCTACACACACACACAAAGGAGGCTCAGTCTAAAAATTGTGAAATGTTTCTTTTTTATTATATTTATTGTAAAAGGATTTTTCCCCTTGCATTGGACTATAATTATTGGTTTCATATAATTTTTAAGGTGCAAAGATCATAATAGTTGGGCCTATGGTTGGGTGGAGAGCGCTTCACCCTCGTTAAGCTCTAGATTGCGAAAGTTTTGACTCAAGGTAAGTATCTCTTATGTATTATTATTTAATTATTATTTTCAGTAATTTTATATGTACATGAATTTACCCTTTAGAAAATTTATCATCGGTGAAGTTTTTATACTATTTGGATGTAGATTTTTATATGTATTAGTGTAATGTCATTGGTTAAGGAAGATAGGCTTCCTAAACGTTTTTTGAACAAGCCATGTTGGAATTTCTACTATAAATTTTCTTCTAAGAGGTTCCAAAACCTAAAAATTCTTACCATAGTGAGGGGAAATCCCACTAATCCTTTGTTCTAATTTTTATATATTTCATCACAAAATTTTAGGTAATATGATAAAAAGAATTTCGGCTTCCTAAATGCATCTTTAAATAGGCCATGTTGGCATTTATGCTATAACGTTTCTTCTATGGTATTCCAATAGCGTTAAATTAGAACATAGGTAGGGGAAATCACATTGGTCATCTGATCTAACTTTTATATATTGAGTCACAATATTTTAGGAGATATGATCAAATAAATTTGAGCTTCCTTGATGGTATTTAAATCATGCATTAAATATGTCATGTTGGCATTTCTATTATAACTTTTGTTTTGGGAGGTTCCACAAGTTGGAACTTGGATCATACTGAGAAGAAATCCTACTAATCATCAGGCATAGCTTTTAGATCTTTGATAACCATATTTTAGCATATATTATTAAGGGAAGTCGAGATTATCAATGCTCCTAAAATCATGCATCAATAAGGTAATGTTGGAATTTGTGCTATAACATTTCATATGGGAGGTTCAAAAGGCTCAATCTTGGTCCATAGTGAGGAGAAATCCCACTAATCATATCATTTAGTTTCTAGAATTTGGTTTACTATAATTGAGGAGGTATTCCCTGAGGAAGCTTCTATATTAGTTTGCATGTAAAGTGTTTGAAGAAATTCCTAAATTGTTTAATGTTTCATTACAAACAAATTGTTTGATGAAATTCCCCAATGAAAATGTTTCTTGTGGATAGGGATAGTATTATTGCATGCTGTCATTTTTTAATGATAGTACCTTTTTAGTTGATCTATGCCTATTTTCATGCAAATAATTTGAAGAAATGTGTTAAATGTTTTGCATTACAATTTTTATACAAATTTTTTAATAATATATATCAAAGGAAGAAATAAAAATTTTCATTATTGAGTGGTATATTTCAATTAGAATTTTAAAAGTGGAATCTGAGGAATTTTATTATTTTATTTCATACAAAATGTTTGACAATTTCTCTACGAGAAAAAGACTACTCAATTCGTTGTATGCCAAGTATTGGAAGAGTGATTTACAGGTGCTTGAAAAAATGAATGAGACATAAAATTCATGTTTCTGCAAGTTTTTTTAGGATAAATCTAGTAGGGTTTTTTGAAAAAATTGGTATCAGAGCTAATTTCTAAGCTCATGAAGAAGAAGAAAATAATTTATGCCTCATATACTTAATTGAGCATTAAGGCACTAGGTTTGTGATAGAGGGTGTCCAAACAATGGACAAAAGTTTTATTATTATTATTATTTTTATCCTACCATATATATACTCATTGAATAATAAATATACATGCCATTCAAGGACGTTAGAACACATCTATAGCCTAAAGAAAAACAAAAATAAAAAATATAGATGAATGTTGGTTTAGGAAAGAGATATAACACCAATTGTAGTGTTCCTTAACCCTTATCACTGAAACATAAGGTGGATGTATAGAGATTATAAAGGTAGATAAATAGATACAAGCGATAAATAAGATAAAATATGCAATAACTTTGTATTAATTATTATCAAAAGAATAAATGAAATATCTACTACTATCTCAAGCGTGGTTGACATTTCATTGAGAAAATATCCTAATACAACAAAATTCAACAAAACATTTCAAAACCTCATTGCTATTTTAATATATTCTCAATAGAAAAACTCTAACTACTTATAGTCCCCTCATTAATGAGTATTAACTACCTAGTAAAAAATATTCAATAAAATAGGCATTTTAAAATTATAAAAGGTAACTATTCACTAGTATTTGGTGGGATTTATTATGATAATAAAACCATATACATTCAATAACTAACTCCTATGTAACCTAAAGTATGAAAATTAGAGTAGTATCATATCAAAAAATTACCACTCAATTTTTCGGCTTAGTGGAACTCTTCAAACATAGTTTGATAAGATTGCATCCATGGAATGTATGGTTTCTCCAATAGAAAACTTTCCAAAATAACGCATTTCTTATCAAACCAGTTCACACTGAACAAGCCTATTGGTGAGCGAAAAACATGAATCCCCCATGTCAGGAAACTTACATGGATGGATAATATCATAATAAGCCACAAACCCTCCTTTTACGATAACTATATTTAGAACATATTCCATAGTATTCCTAAAAAAAAATTATGGATTAGAATTCATAGGTTCGACTACTCATATTGAACAATACTTTCACCTCCAAGGTACTACTAACTAATTAATAAAAAAATTATTTGAGGTTTTATACTTGGATAGAGGGTGTTGAAAATAGTGGAAATGAAATAAAAAAATCATCGAGGGATACATTACCTAAAGTTCAATTTTCATAATCATCTATGCTCATTTTGAATGAACACTCATTATTTGGTAAGGTTGATTTCATGGATCAAATAGACATATTAAAAGAATCTATAGTATTATTTTAGCAATTAGTGATCTTTTTGGAAGGAACTATTGTTTCCTTTTTCAAATAATGATTTATTAGTCATTTAGTGGACGCCATTAGAGCCTATGTCTTGATGACTCACCTAAAAAAATGGATAGAGGTTTCTCAATGGTAACAAATTAAATCATTAAGCACGACCAATGAATATAATAAATGACACCCTGTATTTCATATGCACATCGCTTCGACATATATATCAACACCCTCTCTTTCTAAGTCCTTCATCTGAGTTAACATGTTGACTAGGGATGAAGAAACTAAATTCCAACACCTCAGAATTTTCTATAAATTCCAAGAGAAGTATTTTGAAGGGAATGAATTTACGTGGAAAATTTATTTCAAATTGATGTATCCTAACCAAAAAATCAAGATAAATTTTATGAGGATGTCAGTCTAATGCTATAGTTAGAGGATGATACACTTCCTCCTCAACAACACACCCCAAAGATGTTTCAAAAGGAAAACCAAATTTCCCTCCATGGTTTATTATGAATTTCATATCCACACATAGTTAAATTGATTAGCTACATCAAGCACTAAAATGTCATTATTTTAATTATGAGTGGAAGCACCCACAAATTTATTTATTGATGAGTGGTAAAGAAAACCTATTATCATATCCATGTCATTCACAATTTCAATTTATGGTAGTTAATTTAAATATAATGAAATATAGTGGTATGTTTAAGAAAGTGAAATTCAAGTGAGACATTATCAACCCAAATATCCCATTTTTATGGTTTAAATTGGCAATTGCGATGTGGAGTTAAGAGAAAATGGCTTAAAATATAAGGTTTGGTTACCACCAATTTCAAGGAATTATAAATTATATTCACTAAGGAATACCATAAATGTATTCTCAATGGGTTGAAACGTATCACCTCAAGAATGATGAAAATATTAGTATATGAAAAATATGCTCAAGAAATGTGACTATAGAATATTACCCAAGTCAATGTTATTCACATTTGGATATTCCACAATAGGAAATTCACCCTAATTCATAGTTGATCCAAAATAATCAATGATAGGTATTTGAAAATCCCATATATTTCCTCCTTCATCTGGTCATCATGTGCAAAAAATTCAACTAATTTTACTCATTCATCAACCTAATGCATATCCTTACTGGCATCCGTCTAGAAATTGAGAAGATTATTCAAGAATTATTTGAGTGTAGTGACATTTGTCCTGCTACTCTCTCCTACTTTTCCCTAGTAGTCATTGTCCAAAATCCCATGCTCTTAATAATTTTTCCATCAAATACAAATTTTCCATCAAGGGTATGGATGAGCTATTGGATAATATTATTCATGGCACCAAATTTTTCACAAAATAGGACAATTGATTATGGTATATCCGAATCTATTTTAGGCGTGGGGGGAACTCAATTGGTGATCAAATTAATGTGAAAATTGTGAAAACTGGGAGATACAAGGTTCAAATCCCCCTATTTGTGACTTTCTTTACAAAGAGGAGGACAATCCATAGACCCCTAGAGGTTTAATAGTAGTTACATGTCAGGTGGGCTATTGTGTTCCTTTGTCTGAGACAACTCCCACACACATGATGGAAGTTATGAGTTTTTAATGATGCATTTTTTTTCTTTGGAGTGCATTATCCACCTTTAGTAGCCTCATAAATAAATTATTTGGTTTGTTTTTATTTAATTTTGTGTGGATGTTCTTTGATTATATATTGATTTATACCAAAACAAGGGAAGCACATGTGGATGGAATTCTCCTAAAAAATTCAAGAGATGGGCTTTCAACTTATTAAGTGGAATACTTGGGTCACATAGTTGGTCAGGACAATGTGCAAATCATTCAAAATAAAATTATGGCTATGCAATATTGACCACATGCTAGGACACTACAAACCTTACATCGTTTATTGTCTCACATTTACTCTAGGATGTTTGTGCAAAACTAAAAGAAAATCATAACCCATTTTAGCTATATTAATTAAAATAATGTCTTTTTATCAAATGATCCCATATAGTAGGCCTTTATATTTGAAGGAATCCATCTATAGTGCACTCTTTTTAATAGTACCTAATTTCACTAAAACCCTATCTTGGAATGCAATGCCTTAGGAAGAGGTATTAGATTAGTATCGATGCAAGAAGGATGCTCATTGGAATTCAAATCTAATTAATTGTGTGATAAAAATTTGGGAAATTTTACCTATGAGAAAAATATAATGGCTATTCTCCATGCCATTGGAACTTGGTGCCCTAATTTTGTTGGGAATAACTTATAAATCAATCCAGACCATCAAAATTTGAATTTATTTTGGAATAAAAATTGCAAACCCAAGAGAATTCCAAGATCAACACAAGTGAGTCACTTATATGTCACAGTATGGCTATGAGACCATATCTAAGAAGGGAAAATAGAATGTGGTGTTCAGTGTGTTTTCTATGAAGTATGAAGATGAATGATCTATCTTTCCCTTATCCTTAGTAGTACCATTTTGTCTTGGTATGGAAAAATTAATCTCTTAGTAATGCCATAATGGTTCAACTCATTGAAAGACTTGAAAATGGAATGAAAAAACTGATGGGTTCAATGGCCACTCCTTCTTGAATAGTGGTACAACATCACTTATCATAGTGGAATTTTTTTCTCCATATGAAGATGTCTATGGCCCCACACCCTTTCTGTTCACTTCATATTTGCTAGGAAAATTTGAGATTCAAGAAGTGTATCCCACACTTAATACTAGAGTAGCTATTATCTACACATTTAAGGACATTCTAGTTTTGACCCAAAATTGTATGAAGTAATAGGTTACTTAACATTTCTCTAATATTTCTTTTGAAGAAAGGGATAAATTCTTCCTTCATCTCCAGCCATAGAAGTATACCTCCCTCGAAGATAAGATTTTTCATAATATAGTGTAAAAATATTGGTACTAATAAATACTCCAATGCATAGGGAAATTTTCCTACCAATTGGCTCTTTCCACCTAGCATAATATTGACATGGCCTTTCATATTTATAGTTGCGGAAGATGAGGGGCCCTAATAATTGAAATAAAAGTATATTATTATAACTTGATGAAGTAGGTCCTATTTGGTTACATATATATGTAGTATTGACCATAAAACGATGTACATTCCACTAGCATAACATTTGAGGAGTGCTCATATAATGGAAGAATAAGCATTGAGATGATGCCACTAGAGAACTAGAAATATTTTTATAGCAATTTCCATGCCTCCAACCAGCGTCATAACATTTCTTTTGAAAGGGGAGGGCAAGATATGGCCCTACCCCAACCTTCCTTATTTGGAGTTAGTTACATAACCATGCATTAAGATAAGGCCTATTATGTAGTTATTTGGTAATTACTCAATGCAAAATGGGTCAACCTTGTTAAAAAAGGTTCAGTAAATTAAGGATACTTAATTTTTTGTAAAATATTGTTATTGTATTGGATCTTCTCCATCTTAAAAGCCACCCATAAACATTGTTATTTTGAGATAATGATTACAGGAATTTTAATCTATAAGTTCAATCTTATTATCTCTTGTATTTTCTTTTTATGCATTTATATTTCCTTAAATATTATATACTTCTACTATTTTTTTGGTTAAACATATTATAAATTTAACAATTCAGGATAAACGTTAACTATTAAAACATAGTATTAAATATGATTATAATAATAAATATTATTTTGTTTAAAAAAAATTATAAAAATAAAATAAAATATTATTAAAAAGACATTACCAATTCTAAAATACAAACATATAATTATCTTCATAATTTGCATAACATAAATTTAAATTTATAACAATATAACATAAACACCTTAATAAATAATTTACTACTTTACCCAATATTTTAAGTTCTCTAACTCTTCAAAAACTCAGAGTGATATTGGTATTCCCATCTCTACCATGCTCAAACGCAAAAATAAACCTAAATATGCATTAAAATTGGAAAGATTAACTTTCTGAAAAATGATTTTTTTTCATTTCAACATGTTCAAAGAAAAAATGAATTTTACTTTATTAAAAGAACTTTAATTATCCTTAGACGTATCAGTTATCGTTATTCGTATCTCCACGTAACGGGAAATAAAAACGAAGATACGAATCTTGACGCGAGAGAGAAAGATACCGACGTCTATAGTATAAAGCATTTGATATTTTAGCGCAAGTCCACTTATTTCTTAAATATTTCCTTTACAAATCCATCAGTTGTCTTTTTCCATCTAGAATGACTATGTTTTATGACATGAAACGTCTATCAACAACAGTGATAAAATATATAAAACGTCAAAGGTTTTGAGCAAAACAGCACATAATGTCATGTGTTCACTTTACTGGAGTCAATTGGGATCAAATCTATCCATCTTTTCCATTATCACATCCATGAAAATCCCATTCAATTTGTCATTTCTCAGAATTGTGATTGGTTTTGGCGTTAATGGCTTCATGGACTTTTCTTTAAGCTATCAACACCATTAAAAAACATGTTCGCTAAACACTATAAAGGGATAAGTCTAAGTAGGTGAGAATATGGACAGATAATTCCATTCAAAGAACATAGTCTTGCGAGTATTGTAAGTAGTTTTGGTGCTGAAGTTCTATTGGACTAGTTATGTAATTAACGCCATTATAGTCACAGACGTAAGTGCCGCATTGGCATATTCCGGCCTTGCTATTCCGTTCCATATTAAAACTCTCCTCCATTTTCAACTCCATTTTCAAGTTACATCATAGTGATGTTATTGGGTGTCACGCTCATAATAAATCTAGCCCTACCCAACTCTATATAAATCGTGGGGTTCATTGATTCAGTGAACGGAGTCGACCATTACATTTTAAAAAAAAAAAATGTAGCTTATAATAAGAGAATAAAAATGAATATGCTTGTTTATCCGGTGCAAGTCTAGCTAAGTCTTTATGTCTGTAGAAGTTATGATTGAATCTATGTGATTCATTTCACTAGTTTCAATCCCATTTTTTCACTTTTGTGATGCAATGAGTGTTAAGTGGACTATTCAAAAATCATGATAAATTATGCATGAGTGCTAAATGGACTATTCAAGAATCATGAGAAATTAGTAAGTTACAACTACTTCTCATGGAAATGGTCATAGAGGAATGCCTTACTTAACACACTTGAATCCCTCATAAAATGCACTGCCGAAACTCCTCAATGTTTAAACATTATATTTTTCAAACATATTTCAATATAAAATTTGAATAAACTATTTAAAAATCTATATATATCTATGTTAAAATAAAATCATAATTTTACTACAACCCTCTCATATTCTACTAACAAGTTCTCGGTTAAAGTCTCAAGTAATAAAAGAAATAGCAAAACCAACCCATCATATGACAAAGATTGTAAAAGTGCGAGGAGAGCAATTAAGGAAGCTGTTGATGAATCTCTCAAAATTGACAAGATAAAAATCTACAAAGCCCTAACTAAAAGGAAAAAAAGGCAATATACTCGTAAAAGACAAGAGAATCTCTTACACCTCTCTAAGGTGGCTCCTAAGAAATTCTGGAGGCAGATTCTAACTAGGAAAACTAAAGATAATAATAAAATTGCTTTACACGACTGGAATTCCTATCTTAAAAAGCTTTATGAATCTCCAAATGCCAAAGATAACTTTCAAACCCTACTCACAACGAAATAATTTTTCTCATTAGAAGATATTGATTTTGGAGTTAAACGTCTGGCAAATGGGAAAGCTAAAGACGTTGAAGGTTGCCAGGCGGAAATCTTAAAAATTGGAGGTCATGTCCTCATCCCCCACATCCACAAGCTTTTCAACCAAGCGGTCAAGTAAGGGTTCCCTAAACCTTGGACTCAGAGCCTCATTATCCCTATTTTTAAAAGTGGGGATACAAATAGCCCCTCTAATTATCGGAAAATTATGATCAGCCCTCTCTTGGGAAAGTTATATGGTATTATTTTGCAAAAGAAGTTGAGCATTTGGCTTGAAAGTGAAGGTAAGAAGGCTAAAGGCCAAGCGGGTTTTAGAAAGTAGCACTCAACAACGAACCACCTCGTTACAGTTAGGATCATTGTGGAGGAATGCCACAATGATAAATCCAATCTCTTCTGTTTCTTTGTGGACTTTAGAAAGGCTTTCGATATGGTTCCTAGAAACAACCTATGGAATAGATTAGAAGAGATAAATGTTCCATTCAAGCTAAGAGTGCCCACTATAAGATTATACGAGAATGTAATTGCCAAGTTAAAGAGAAATGAGGGGTGGTCGAAAGATATTAAGTGTAATATCGGAGTTAAACAAGGTTTCCCCCTCTCCCATACCCTATTTGGAATTTACATCGACAAGCTAGAAGGTTGTTTAGAGAAAGCAGGATGTGCTGGCACGATCTTAGATGGGATAGTCATCATCCTTATTCTCTATGCTGAAGATATTGTTTTCTCACAAGGTGCCCATCTAATATTGATAAGCAACTTAGACTTCTCAAGTATTTCTGCTCTACCATAGGTATGTCTGTTAACACTGATAAAACAAAAGTTATGATTATCAAATCCAAGAAGGACACTGATGCTAATTTTATGTATGACAATAGTAACTTGGAAGAAGTGTCTTCTTACAAGTACCTAGGAATTCATATTCATCACAAGTTCAACTGGAACTATAGAATTCAGAAAAGGATTAATGGGGGGTGGAAATCTTATTTTGGTCTTGAAAATAATTGTAAAAAGACAAACCTCGTAATGTGGGATAGAAAGAAGTTCCTCTTTGAAACTTTAGTCACTCTTGTTATCTTATATGGATGTGAGGTTTGGGGTTGAAACATCTCTAGAGAATCCTGGAGAAAGATTGAGAAAATCCAAAAGCGTTTTATAACGTATAACCTTAAAATTAAAAGCAATACACCCTATCCTATTATCCTTATAGAAGTGGGCCTTTCCCCTATCGAGAGCCTAGCTATGACTAGGCTTTTGTTGTACAAGCACAAGCTCAATAGCATAGGAAACCATAGACTTCCTAAGCTAGCTTTAAATTCTAGCCAAAACCACCTAAGGCTTAAATGAGGTTGGTATAAAGACACCAGGGCCTGGTTAAACCATTGGGAGATCGACGAGAATGTTGCACTGCAAAACATTAATAGCATTAAAAAAAAATTACTTCTAAGCTCAAAGAAAAAATGTGGTGTGAGAAAGATCTAGCAGCTAAAATAAAATTAAGATATTATAAGGAGGTCATCAACCCCACCCTAGAAGATCAAAATTTTCTCTCTGTTTAAACTAGCTCAAAGACAAAAATTAATATAGCCAGGATTAGAATGAACTCTCATGAACTCCATAGTGAAACAAGTCATTGGACAGTTCCTAAAACACCATGGATGGAAAGGATCTTCCATCTCTGTGATAATATGAATGTCGAGGATGAAAATCACTTCCTCTTAGAGTTCCCCGCATACAACCACATTAGAGCTCAATTTCATAATATTTTTTGCAATACTGACCTTCCTAGCCTTTTAAGGTGTCAAAATTATAGTGAGCTTAGGAGGCTTCTCTCTAAGATTTTTGAGCATAGGAATAAAATCTTAAATCAAACTAAATAACTCTTTTATTTAGGTTCGATAGACCAAAAATTGGTCTCAGTGGATGTTAAATCCAATCTCTTCTGTTGCTTTGTGGACTTTAGAAAGACTTTTGATACGGTTCCTAGAAACAACCTATGGAATAGATTAGAAGAGATAAATGTTCCTTTCGAGCTAAGAGTGGCCACTATAATATTATACGAGAATGTAATTGTCAAGTTAAAGACAAATGAGGGGTGTTCAAAAGATATTAAATGTAATATCAGAGTTAAACAAGGTTGCCCCCTCTCCCATACACTATTTGGAATTTACCTTGACAAGCTAGAAGGTTGCTTAGAGGAAGCAGGATGTGTTGGCATGATATTAGATGGGATAGTCATCATCCTTCTTCTCTATGCTGACAATATTGTTCTTCTCGCAAGGTGCCCATCTGATCTTGATAAGCAACTTAGACTTCTTAAGTATTTCTGCTCTACTATGGGTATGTCTGTTAACACTGACAAAAAAAAATTTATGATTATCAAATCCAAGAAGGACACTTACACAAATTTTATGTATGACAATAGTAACTTGGAAGAAGTGTCTTCTTACAAGTACCTAGGAATTGATATTCATCACAAGCTCAATTGGAACTATAGCATTCAGAAAAGGATTAATGGGAGGTGGAAAGCTTATTTTGGTCTTGAAAATAATTGTAAAATGAAAAACCTCGTAATGTGGGATAGAAAGAATTTCCTCTTTGAAACTTTAGTCACTCCTGTTATCTTCTATGGATGTGAGGTTTGGGGTTGCAACATATCTAGAGAATCTTGGAGAAAGATTGAGCAAATCTAGAAGCATTTTATAATGTATAATCTTAAAATTAAAAGCAATACACCCTATCCTATTCTCCTTATAGAAGCGATTCTTTCCCCTATCGAGAGCCTAGCTATGACTAGGCTTCTGTTGTACAAGCACAAGCTCCATAGCATAGGAGACCATAAGGAGGTGGTGTGAGAAAGATCTAGCAGCTAAAATAAAATTAAGAAATTATAAGGAGGTCATCAACCCCACCCTAGAAGATCAAAAGTATCTCTCTGTTTTAACTAGCTTAAAGATGAAAATTAATATAACTAAGATTAGAATGAACTCTCATGATCTCCATAGTGAAACAGGTCGTTGGACAGTTCCTAAAACACCATCGATGAAAAGGATCTGCCATCTCTGTGAGAATATGGACATCGAGGGTGAAAATCACTTCCTCTTAGAGTGCCCCACGTACAACCACATTAGAGCTCAATTTCATAATCTTTGTCTCGGGAGGCTTCTCTCCAAGATTTTTGAGCATAGGAATAAAATGTTAAATCAAACTAAATAACTCTTTTCTTTAGGTCTGATAGACCAAAAATTGGTCTCAGTGGACGTTAACCATCATCATCATCATCATCATCATTATAAAATATTCAAACAAACAGAACTAATGGAAAGTAAAAAAATAAAATAAAAAATATCATTTACTTCCTCATAACAATAATAAAAGCGAAATATGTAATTCATTTGATTTTTAATATAAATTTAATATTTGAAATTTAAAAAAATGTCATCATAATAAAAAGACAATTCAATGTGGGTCATTAATAAAAGATTTTAATATCTAAGATTAAGTAATAATAGCATGCACTTAAAAATATATTAATAACAAAAAAATCACATTTCAATATGGAAAATATATACCATAGATAAAATGTTTCAACATACCTGTCATGTAAAATATTTTAATGTCAATTATATATATATATAGTTGGGCATTAATAAAATATTTTAATATATAATATTAAGTAATATTAGCTTGTACTTAAAAATATATTAATAACAAAAAGAAACAAATTTTAATGTGGAAAATATATTCCATAAATAAAATGTTTCAATGCATATGTAAAATATATATATATATATATATATATATATATATATATATATATATAATGACAATACAGGTTGAGTGGGTGGATAATGGTTAAAGAGCATGTGTTTCCCCCTAAGAGGCCAAAGTTTCAAAAGCACAGGGAGGTAGGGGTAGAGTATGTATGCCTTTGTAGACTAGGCAGTCAAATCCCTCGCAGAGGTGGTTCCCTTATCCCACAAACAAGAGGGTCTCATACACCAATTTGGTGTCTTTCTTGGCCGTGACCTTAAAATTGGATATATATATATATATATATATATATATATATAGCAATTAAAAAAAAATTATGGTAGAAATGTTTGAAATATTTTCTTGAAAATTAGCTCGGCTAAATTTTTCTAATTGGCTATTTTTTTTTTGACAATTTTTGAAAACAAATATTAACCCATTTCAATAAAAATTCATATTTTTTACATATATGATTAAATGGATATATTCCCCAAAAAGTTACTAATTTTAATAGTAAATTACAAATGTTTTTTATTGAATATATCCTTATATTATATATGTATGACTTTTCAAACAAGAATAATGACCTATAATACTATAAATAAGTGCAATATTTAAATAATTAAAAAATACTCTCTGTAATATTTGAATCCTTAACCTCGAATGTGGGTGACAGGACACACATGTATGAAACGATTCCTTCCCACGCACGGGCTGAAGAAGACCTGCACTGCCAGCTTTTACCTGGTGTAGAACCTCCCCTATGCAATCATATTCATGAGTCCCATGATGCATCTGATCCACTGCCATACCTTGAATCACATGCTACACCATGAGAACTACCACAGCCTACCTTTGTGTGCATGTCAGAATAATGCACAACATATGCGCTTTGCCACAGGTATTTAAGGGGAAATTTCCCTCCTCATTGTGCTATCCTCAAGCTATTGTTGTTGGTTTCTAGAGCTCTTGATACCCCATTAGCTATTTTTTTGTTGTGTCAGTCTCTTATAGTTTTTCACCAGAGGTGCACCCTTCCCCCTGTGCGTCTCCATTCTAGCGTCAAGCTACCAGCCACCTACCCTGCTGCGCACCCACACACTACCCACTCCCCCCTGATTTTCCTTGCCTTCATAGATCCCTCTGGTTGCACGCCTCCAGTGGAAAACCCCCTCGCCCCCCCACCCCCCCCACCCCATCTGCGCACCCTCCTGTTGCAATGTGCTCATTCGCGCACATCCTTTCCTCACTCCTCTATTGAGAGTTCCCTTGAAGCGCAAGTATGTGATAGCAGCCTCAGCTGCCAAACCCACATTTCTATCTTTCTGATGCATTTAAAAATGCATTGTTCATTTAATATTAAATTTAAATTCCCAAAATAGAAAAATTTCAAATGCGGAATCTTACCTTCATTTCCCAACTTGTGGTTAAAGTCATAACCAAAAACTTGTTTCTTAAGTTTATGCCATATGGTTATAAACCATAGGCCTTACCCATTTCATGCGATCATGATCAATGGTTCAAACTTTGGAAACAACCCAACATAAAAATGAATCAACGTTGATCCAATTCCCAACAACGCATATAAAAATGTTCTTCAAAAGTGCTAACCATATGACCATAAAACTCTTGGTTCTACAGCGCAACATTTCAACCATATATCATAACAACACTTAACTTTATGAAATGGGAATCCATATATGTCTTTGTAATAACACCCAAGAGTTATACCTCGGCCAACACACATATTAATATGTGTGTCAATGTTTTACCTACCATACATCCGAACCACGTGAACACTTCCTTTAAATTTCAACTTTGAGCACAAACCCAAAGCATCACCACAAATATATATATCTATGGCCCACACTGACCAATTCATTCACAATTTTTCGTTTCATGACAAAGGTTCGATTTTTTTGTTAAAATTCAAAACACCGTCAACCAAAACAGAACGACCCCACAGCTTTATAACTTACCCTCGAACCATACCTTTACGTTCATTTATCATCCGTGCAATTTTCCATGCATCAACCATATGATCTCTAGCGCTAGCGATCAAACGAATATCGCATAACATTTACTCTCGAAGTTTATCACTTCACAACCATGCAAAACCTGTGGTAATTTGAAACCGCTAATGCAACGTGTCAAAGCATGAATGCTATCGCGTTAATTTAAATGAATTCTTCTTACCATCTAATAGCAATGCGAAAACCATTGTTTTCTCCCCATAACTGCCTTCACTGTTCATTTGGTTCTGCTTCACGCCAACATTCCATTTCGATTTCAATTCTGCGAAATAGAATCTCAGAGTTAACCACTGTATATGGTGCTATTGAAGTTATATATATGCCAACAAATCCATTCTCAATCCAGTCTTTGATCCCTTCTACTATGCTTTTGTCTCACGACATCTTTGCGTTTTTAGTAAAACCTTCCACCGCATAATTTCACTATGCCGTCAGAGTTCCACTTCCATGGCTTTAACGCACCATTCTTACAACATTTCTACATCAATCTACTTCCACGATATCTATAATTCGATACTTCCACGATATCTGCAATTCGATATTTCAAATAGGCTAGGTTCCTCTATCTCCAAACCCTTATGGTATTTACCAATGCATGGTTACTGCACCATTGTTTTGTGTACTCTATCTCCACTTCTTCAAATCCACATCATTTTAAACTTCAATCGAATATGCCTCCACTACACATAAAATTGATAACCCAATTATTGAATTTTGAATTGAGAATTCAATTCCTTTACTATTGTCATTGATCCTTCCAGTGATCGATGACTGCAAGCCTTCCAGAGTCTTCTCAAAGAGATATATAACCCTTATTGCATTCAAATTAAAATCACAATTTCGACATTAATCTTGTCTTGACAATTAACATCGATTTCCTCAACTATGTGCAGAATGTCTAATTCGAACCCTTATCACAGGATTTATTCAAAACTGGTCATAAACCCTGATCATTTCTCATACGTAATTAAATCATCAATGCACACATAATTAAATACCTTTGGATCGAATTTTCTCCATTTATAAAACAACCAAATAATTACAAAATGGTTCCTCCCTAGCCTGATATTCTGATCAATGGCCTTCTATCAGATTGCCCATAGGCTTACAACGACAAACCCTGTTTGTCCTAAAAACTGAATTACTCCCACCACTCTCTCCTTTTTTTGCCTTGAGACTTATTATTTTTATACAGAATAATCTGAACTAATTTAGTTTCAGATCCTCAATAATTTCCCTAAAATCATCAAGTCCTAAAATCTATCTAATATCCCTAAAAATAATGAAACTGATTCTACTTTACGAATTACAATCAAATATCTTATCTCAACTATCCTACTCCCTCATGTTCTCCAATTATTCGGGAATATTTACAATTTCTCTCAATATTTAATTAATTCATAAATGTCAATCAAAACATTTAATAATTACCATAAAAATAAAAAACACAAGACCCCCCTATGTCTATTAAAATACAAAGTATTTTCTTGAGCCTAATGCCCCTACATTAGACTCCCAAGATTAAAAATAATCATGATCCCCTCATCATGTGCTTTTAGTCCTTGTCTTCCTAGATCCCATACTCTGTTTTGCTGTTGTCCATAAGCTGCATTATTCTTCTGTTGTACTTCTCCTGGCTTCCATACTTTATGCTGCATCTTCCTGCTTTCTATGCTTTCACATTCTGTGACTGTCTTTCTCTTATTGCTGCTACTTCTTTGCTTTCTTGTTGTTGTCTTCTTCTGAGACACTTTCACCAACAGCCTTCTTATCAATTCAATTTCTTTGTCTAACATATCATCTGATTGTTGTGTACTTCTTTCTCTTGGTTGTTGAAATATTACTCCTGCTCCTGCTTGTTGAACTCTTGCTTTTGCTTGCTGAGTTCTTACTGCCACCCTATCATCCTTACCCTCTTGTTTTCTGCAACGAAAAAATTCTTCCTGCTTGTCACTTATGACAATTTCTTTGTTTCCTAAATTCAACAATTCCTTGGACTGGTATCTAAATTTCTAGTCACTGTCATCTTCTTTTCTCTACTGTAATTTTCTCTCCTCAACCAAACATTCTTTAGTTCTTTCATCAGTACCTGCAATCATAAAACAAACATCAAAATTATAAAACCTTTGTGTCTCTTCTTCTTCTGACAACACTTCAATTTTCCACTCTGACATTTCCTCCTTTATCAGCACATCAGTATGCTAATTCCAATTCTTCAAATAATTTTCGACACTTTCAGCTAGTCTCTCTTCCACATCATCCCCTTCAAGGATGTTTCTTTGCTCTGGTTCATACAAATGAACCTTTTCATTCCCATTCAACTCTGACTTTACAACCTGAACACTTATTCTCTGTGTTTCTAGCCTCTTCTCCAAAATAGTTTACTCATGCCACAAATCTGTCATCTCATCTGAGAAAATCTTCGTACAATCTTCACTACCTTCACAAGTCAAGTTTCCTACTGTCACTATCTCTTCATCTTTCATCAGAATATAATTCTGATCTTCCATCTCTGCAATAGGTTTAATTATCTGTCCATCACTCTCCATTTGGCCATTTAATAAAATCAATTTGTCATTATCAACAACAAATTTCTCATCATCAAACATAATTGTCATATTTCCATTGAAACAATTATTTTCACAAAATAAGGAATTTATGAACTCCTTCTATTGCAATAATTAAATTTGATCTTCATCTAAAATATAATCACCATCATACTTTTCTTGGCAACTTTTAGCTCCACACAATACAGTTTCATCATATGAATTGTCTTCTTTAATACCTTCATTAACACACAACTTGTTAGTTGTAAAACCATAAGACCTCATGGCCTCATTTCATGATTCAATCACCAAATCCTCTATACAATTCAAAAATTCTTCAATGGTATTCTCTTCAGTCTCCTTAAGCTTTTCAATTGATTGCTCAATTTCCAGCTTTTGGCCATCATCATAATTTAAATTTCCTTTGCTGCCAATAAGTTGAAAAGTAAAAATTTTCTCCAACTGTGCATGAACATTTTCAAAAGATATGGTTGTCCCATTTTCTTCCTCTATGACAATATTAACAGTTCATCCTTCTCCACATGTTCTTCCTGCAAACATACAAAAATTATCTGATGTAAAGTCATTCTACCTCTTGGTCTCACTTGAATTTTCAGTCTTCAAGCCCTTCTCCAAATACTCTTTCATTCTGAGTAATTTCTCCCTCAACTGAGCATTTATCATTTTCTCTTTCTTCATCTGTAGCTTATGCCACTTTACCTTTCTTCTTACAAGAAATCCCCACCTCTGGTCTTCTATCATCATCTTTAGTTTGTTAAATTATTCTCTGATCTCAGCTAACTCTCTCTCATACTCTTCCTTTCTTAACTGTCTCTGTATGCCATTTTTCTTGGCATCTTTTTTCTTCACCTTCATTCTATTGTGGCCTTTCTCAGAACCTCTGCCAACTTTTCTATGACTATCAGTAGTCATATTCTCCTTTATGATTTCTTCACTCATTCATCATGGGTTGCACTAAATCCTCTGCAATAAAAAGTCCTCCTTGTTACAACTTACCTCACCAATCTTCTCCTCTGGACTTGGTCTTTTGGAAAGCATTGGACCTCTGTTCTCTGGAACCTCTTGAACATTCTTATTTTCTCCTTTAGGCTTCAACTCATATGCACCCTTTCAAGAACACAACTATTCTTTTTAACCAACCTATGTTGGAATTCCTCCAGGTTCTGCCACCTTCATATTTCTCTTTAGAAAGCTTCACTGGCTTCCTCCATCACTTTTTTTTAAAGTTGTGATCCTCTTGCTGAGATGCTCTTCAATTTTCTACAATCTGCATTCTGCAAACAAAATCTCCAAACAAGATCAAAATACCTCACCTTCAAGGTTTTTCCAACACCCATTTGTAATTGCTTCTGCAAATTCTCCAATCCTTTGCTGCACTGCATGTTATCCCGTCAGATTTAAATCTGATCTCTTTTCCATCACCATTATACCTGTGTTTACATCTTTCAAGAACATATCATGATAAATATTCAAAGCACTTTTGCTTTAAACTCAAATTCTGCAAATCTGAATTTTTTCATTATCATACCTTCACTGCATATCTATTCAAATCTATAATGACTATCAAACAGATTTAAATTCCCAAACTTTCCTCATTGTTTTCAGCACACATGCATTCCAAAAAAAATAATTTTCAAAAGAGCCTTCCTGCTCTGATACCTCCTGATAGCAGCCTGAGCTGCCAAACCCACATTTCTATCTTTCTGATGCATTTAAAAATGCATTGTTCATTTAATATTAAATTGAAATTCCCAAAATGGAAAAATTTCAATTGCGGAAGCTTACCTTCATTTCCCAATCTGTGAACCATATGGCCTTACCCATTTCATGCGATCATGATCGATGGTTCAAACTTTGGAAACAACCCAACATAAAAATGAATCAATGTTGATCCAATTCCCAACAACGCATATAAAAATGTTCTTCAAAAGTTCCAACCATATGACCATAAAACTCTCAGTTCTACAACACAACATTTCAACCATATATCATAACAACACTTAAATTTATGAAATTGGAATCCATATATGTCTTGGGAATAACACCCAAGAGTTATACCTCGACCAACACACATATTAATATGTGTGTCAATGTTTTACCTACCGTACATCCGAACCACATGAAAACTTCTTTTAAATTTTGACTTTGAGCACAAACCCAAAGCATCACCACAAATATATATATCTATGGCCCACACTGACCAATTCGTTCACAATTTGTCGTTTCATGACAAAGGTTCGATTTTTTTGTTAAAAGTCAAAGCACCGTCAACCAAAATAGATTGGCCCCACAGCTTTATAACTTACCCTTGAACCATACCTTTACATTCATTTATCATCCACACAATTTTCCATGCATCCACCATATGATCTCTAGCATTGGCGATCAAACGGATATTGCATAACATTTACTCTTGAAATTTATCACTTCACAACCACGCGAAATCGGTGGTAATTTTAAACCGTCGATGCCACGTGTCAATTCATGAATGCTATCACGTTCATTTAAATGAATTCCGCTTACCATCTAATAGAAATGCAAAACCCATTTTTTTCTCCCCAGAACTGCCTTCACTGTTCATCTGGTTCTACTTCACGCCAACATTCCATTTCGATTTCAATTCTGCGAAACTGAATCTCAGAGTTAACCACTGTATATGGTGTTAATGAAGGTGCTAATGAAATTATATATATGCCAACAAAGCCATTCTCAATCCATGATTCGATCCCTTCTACTATGCTTTTGTCTCATGGCATCTCTGCGATTTTACTAAAACCTTCCACTACATAATTTCACTATGCCATCAGAGTTCCACTTCCATGGCTTTAACGCACCATTCTCACAATGCTGCTCCATCGATCTACTTCCATGATATTTGCAATTCGATATTTCAAATAGGCTAGGTTCCTCTATCTCCAAACCCTTACGGTATTTACCAATGCATGGTTACTGCGCCATTATTTTGTGTACTCTGTCTCCACTTCTTCAGATCCGCATCATTTTAAACTTCAATAGAATATGCCTCCACTACACATAAAATCGATAACCCAATTATTGAATTCTGAATTGAAAATTCAATTCCTTTGTTGTTGTCATCGATCCTTCCAATGATCGATGACTGCAAGCCTTCTAGAGTCTTCTCAAAGATATATATAACCCTTATTGCATTCAAATTAAAATCACAATATCGACATTAATCATGTCTTGACAATTAACATTGATTTCCTCAATTATGTGCAGAATATCTAATTCGAACCCTTATCACAGGATTTATTCAAAAATGATCATAAACCTTGATCATTTTTCATATGCAATTAAATCATTAATGCACACATAATTACATACCTTTGGATCGAATTTTATCCATATATAAAACAACCAAATAATTACAAAATGGTTCCTCCTTGGCCTGATATTCTGATCAACGGCCTTCTATCAGATTGCCCGTAGGCTTACAACGAAAAACCCTGTTTGTCCTAAAAACTGAATTACTCCTACCACTCTCTCCTTTTTTCTGCCTTGAGGCTTATTATTTTTATACAGAATAGTCTGAACTAATTTAGTTTCAGATCCTCAATAATTTCCCTAAAATCCTCAAGTCCTAAAATCTATCTAATATCCCTAAAAATGATGAAACTGATTCTACTTTAGGAATTACAATCAAATATCTTATCTCAACTGTCCTACTACCTCATGTTCTCCAATTATTCGAGAACATTTACAATTTCTCTCAATATTTAATTAATTCCTAAATGTCACTCAAATCATTTAATAATTACAATAAAAATAAAAAACACAAGACCCCCCTATGTCTATAAAAATACAAAGTATTTTCTTGAGCATAATGCCCCTGCATTAGTATCCATGCGTTCACCAGCTCCCAACCCTTAGCTGCTCCTCCCCCCCCCCCCCACCATGGTTCGGCATATGTGCCAAAGGACCATTAGGGGAGGCTAAAGAGGAGCCTTCTCGGGACGTTATCAGTGAGGTCAAGACAACCGTTTGGAATCCTTTGAGGGCTCCTCTTCTGGTAGACACGACAGGGATGCATCACATTGACTTGCGAGCACCTAGGAGGAGGAGGAGGAGGCCCCAACTCAGGAGACTCAAAGGGGCAAAAGGGGACCTAGGAAATCCACCTTAGTGCACCAGGAGCATCCTACTCCTCACAAATTTGAGTCTCTTCCAGTACAAGATACCACGGGGGAAGACACTGATGTATGGATCATGGACTTAGACGGTGTTTGGATGCGTGTACTAGATGTTGAGTACCCGGTTGCTCCCATTCTATGCGCACCTGCCTCAAAGCCCCCGTGCTTTCCAACTGATGAGGAGGAAGCCATAGCGCAAGAGTATAGATGCCGCGTTGATGAGGAGGACCTTGTTGTCGATGATGATGCTGGAACACCATGACTGTGAGGCCGCATGACTCTTTTCTGTTTTCTGTGATTTTAGCGCATACTATAGAACTTTTGTTTTTTCATGTTTCAAGGCACACTTAGTAATTTTTGAATGTATGAAGCTACTACAAGGCTAGTTTCCTCCCAGGAGGCAGCTCCATACGTGCACTACTTTGAAAGAAATGAAGGCTGGTATTCGCTAAGCGCAACTTACCAATCAACTTGTTGTCTATCTAATTTTTCTTTTGTATTTAATATAGATTAAACTAACTTACCAAAAAAATTATTTAATTCCTTAAAAATAACTCTCATTTTATTTTTATTTTGGTATATTTTGTTGTTTTCATCCGTTCAAGGTACATTTATTTTGTGTAATTAGTTTATGGGATTCTCTGTACATATCCATGCATATATTGAACCGTAGAGAAGAGAGAGGGAAATAGCCGGATGCTGGGCAAAAGTGAATTGTTGAGTGTGAGAGAAACCAATATAACTTAGCTGAGTTGTCTATAATGCTATTTTTCGAAAAGTTTTCCGATTACTTTTTCCGATCTAATTTGTCTAAAATATGGCAGGAATTCATTGAAATTACAAGTTTGATGGATAAACTCTAGTTTGATGGATAAACTCTGCACAATCGAAGTGTCCTAAGGGTTTTTCACAGTGCTGAATCCATATATGCAATAAAATACCCAGTTTAAATAACAAAAATCAAGATTTCACCTCAAAATTTATCATCGGATTTCGCCCAAAAAATTCACTAAAAACTCCAAAAAATTGCATTAAAAGCAACTCGTAACTTAACAAATATACTTCATGTATTCCAATTTCTAATTTTCAAACACCAGGGAGGGAAAGTTGAAGTGACCGTTAGTTTTTTAGTTTTTTTTGTTGTATCTTTTAAATGGAGAAAGTTAAAGTGACCCTTAGATTTTCAGTTTTGTGTTTGCATCTTTTAAACCGCAATAATTGGTGGAAACATTTCTGTCGGCTCTATCCGCTTTCTCTCTTTATTGCGTTGTACCGCACAATCAATTGACCATTACCCAACCCACTTCTAAATGCGTTCGATGTCATCGAAAAGCAGAACAAAATAGCGCAGTTCAGTCGATGAAAACTCGGAGAAGGTTTCCTAGTCTTGTCGCCTCTTCATTTTGACTACGGATTATTTTTATTTGATCGCTACTCCGTGTTTTCAGCAATATTTATTTTTAATCACGCGCAATGGAAGAGGACGGTTCTCTCCCACTCTCTATGTGACTGTAATTGCCATCCACCAACTAATCGTCCTCAAATCCCATTATTATAAATGTGACTGTAATTGTCATCCACCAACTAATCGTCCTCAAATCCCATTATTTATAATAGTAATAACAATATTAAATAAACGATAATAATGATGTTGCTGCTTAGAATCTCCGATTCATAATCATAATTTACTTTTTAAAGTCATCATATAGTCAAAAGTTAACCTTGATATATGAAATTTAATTTGGGTAAAAGTCAAAATTTTAAATATAAATATGTTACTTTTTAAAGTCATCATATAGTCAAAAGTTAACTTTGGTATATGTCATTTAGTTTGGGAAAATTTCAATTATTTAAACATAAATATGTGAAGGAACATATACTTTTAATATATTTGTAGTTATTTAATCTATATTATAATTATTTAAATATATAAAATAAATGAATGATAATACTTTGAAATGGGGTGGGAAGTGATGATAATGTTAGTTTTATTCAAATAAGTAATTTTTAATTTTTTTATTCTTTTTAATATTTATTTTAATAAAAAAATATTTTAAGAGGGAAAGAAGCATTCTTAGATTATTATAGTTTTGCTATTTAGCAAATTAAGAAGGTTGGTAGTGTGGTGCATGTTAAAATATAAGGGAAAAAAATTAAATTTTATACAATAAATAAATATGTTTGGTTGGTTTATAATCCTTTGAGGTGGCCAACAGACCCTACTAGATTTTGATTAGATGAATAAATAGAGAGATACTACCATATTTACAAAAAAAAAAAAAATGAGTCCATCAAAATTAAAAAAGAGAAATCAAATCATAAATATTTAGACAATATATGTTTTCCTTTATTTATTTTTTATTTTTGAATGAATAAACAAATTCTAAATCTTTAAATATTTTTGTTATACTTGAATTGTATAATCTACACAACTAATATTTACTTTATAATCCCTCGATGATGGGTGAAGTGTCCATCTCAGTATTAAAAATGAGCACAAAAAATGAATTAGTGTGAAAATCCACATTCTCTTCATATTTACAATTTCAACAACTCTTGACATTTTTTATTAGGAATATCTATACTATTATTATGATATGAACATATTTATATATTACAAATAAGTATACCCAAAATCTTTTGTTAATTTAGGCTCATTCCCACACATTGCACGAATGTATGAGAAAGTCTTATTATATAACTGTGGGATCAATAGACTCCATAAACATAACAACCTAGAGGATAATGACTCTTACTCAACTACAACTCACTCACATTGGAAAAGAATGAGTTCTTAAACATCACCTCAAAACTCACACAATCTAAAACATTCATTTCTCTATTATCTCTAGCATTCACCCTTAATGGGGAAATGAATTATTTATCACACATAACTTGAATTCCTTTATAGCACATGATCCTCCTAATCATCTATGCTTATGTTTGATTCAACCTAAAATTTTCAACCATTATAAAAATTGTTGATGTTCATATAAGGAACAACCAATTTTTAACCATTATAAAAAACGTTGATGTTTATATAAGGAACAACCATCCACGAGAAATACAATGGTACCTAACCGTTGCAAGCACTAGTGTACTAGGATGTCCTTTGTGTACATGGTCCATTCAACCATTCATCTATCATGTCTTCATGCATTTACTTTCACCTATAATCTATATATTTTATTCCCCTTGCACCATCATCATCGCAGGTATTCTCAGATTACCCATAACCATGCATTGGGTTTTCTTTGCTAACCCTCCACCATCACACCAACTGGTTTTAGCTTACCATAAATCTACACCTAGAAAGTGGTTTTAATACCACCACAAACTTCACAAGGTGCACATACTTTATCAACATTACATCACAACTAACTAAGGTACATTCAATGGCTAAATCCACTCATGGAAATACACGAGAAATACAATGGTACACACATTCTCAAGGACCACCACATCAACCTACACATGTCACTACTGACTTTCTTACACACATTATGCAATATTCATGAGTTTTTGTATTCAACACTCATTTAACTATTTTTCCTGCTACTCCATCCAATATCCTCTCGCTATAATGACTCCAAAAACATTATCTCTACTAAATTCATATGTTTTCTAAGAATCCACTTGACTTACATAGTTCATTAACATGTTAGCTTTCTCTAACTTGGTCCCTCACATTCCAAGATTACTTATTCTCACATTATCCTCCTTGATCGAAGGCTAACTTCATTGATTGCACATCCAGCCAAGATAGGAGTACACCTTCCATCCTCACACCTATCTAGTGGTTAATCCACAAATTGATTTCACATCCTCGTTCTACACAAGAGAAGGACATTCTCTACACTCTAATGCATGTAGTCTTGACTCAAAAAGGCTTACTAATTAGTTCAGGAGATCAAAATTTTTACAACTTGGACCAACACTCCGGTGTGTCAGACACAATTGATTATTCACCCCTTGAAAATTTTTACATCAATGACATAACATTTTCTAAACACTTGAATTAATGATTTTATTGGGTAACCTTAAATTCTCGTTCTCCATAGCAAAGATCAATTTTTCAATTTTTCTCAAAGTTGAGACTTACTCTAAGAAACTAGAGTGTGTTGTTAATCTTTCCCATCTCATCTAAATAACTTACTATTTCAAACACACATGCAACCCCTTCATACACGTTATTCTTCTCTAAGAATGTTCAATGATAATACATGATACTTCACTCATTAGATTTTCCATCATAGCTAAAATTATGAGTACCGTTAATTACAAAATAATACTTAACATCTCCCTTTGCTAATATTTCCATTGTTTTTTTAATGTATGTGACAACCCTAATAGATACACTCATGTATGCAATGTAAATATTTTTATAAATGGGATGAATAATGGGACACAGATTCCAAAGACTAGGGAGGTTGCTTGCCTGGGATGGTATAAATTTCCTTAAGGTAGGAAAATATGAATTGTTGGGACAACAATTGAAGGTTGTTATGCACTTGACCTGTGAGAAAATCCGAATACCATAAATACGAAACAATATAACCGAACTGGAGAGATATCACATGAAATGAGACAAGCTACAAATATATTTTATTATTCAGAATCAGGGGGAAACCTCCAACATAGAAGAGCTAAATTACAATACAACAGGATGATTCTTCTATTCTATCTAAGACTATTGATAGCTTAATGACATCCAAAATTCTAACTACTAGTGGTCCCTTGCATAACATGAGTTAACCACTTTATTTATTAACTATGGGTCATTTATAACTAATTGTGGTCCCTTTTCTAGAATGTAGGTCAACCACTTACAATTATTATTAATGCGGATAACGACTTACATGCTTTATTGACTTAACTAAATAACTATGACTTAGGCTAGGCCCCCTAAGCTTATTAAAAAAATAAACGGGTTAGGCTTGGACCCTAACATGCCCTCCTCCATCAAAAGCAACCTTGTCCTCAAGGTTGAATCTATGGAAATTGTTGAAGAATATTGGTTCGTTCCCATGTCGCATCTTCTAGAGAGGTTTCATTCCACTTGATGAGGAATTCCTTGATCGTGCGACAATGAAGATGTCTTATGCGAGTATCGAGGACCTGCTCTCGTTGGAGCCAAAGTGATCCTTCCTCATCCAATTCTGGCAGCCTTGTTTGAACCTGCAATTGTTCCCCAAAACTTTCTTGAGGAATGATACATGGAAGACTGGGTGGATTCTTGAAGTAGTCGGTGCGACCAGTTTATAGGAGACGACTTCTATACGTTGAAGTACTTGATAAATCCCATAGAATTTTGGTGCTATTTTTTGATAACCCTTTTCTTTGAGAGAGGTCTGCTTATATGGTTGGAGTTAGAGGAATACCTGGTCACCTACTTGAAATGAGCTCTCGGAACAATGTTGATTAACCGGTTTCTTCATTATGTTCTGAGCTTGATATAGATAATCTTTGAGATGAGCAATCATGGTTGCACGGTTCTGTAGGAGATGATCAACTGGCTGCACTTTTGAACATATAAGGATGTAAGAAGCTAGTGATGGTGGGAGTTGGTCGTACACTACCTCATATGGCGTCATGTTAGTGGTTTCATAATAGTTAGTGTTATACCACCATTCAGCTAGAGGAAACCACTGTACCCATTGATGTTTCTTATCTAAAGTGAAGGACTTCAGATAGGTATCCAAACATTTGTTGACTGATATCGTCTGACCATCAATTTGGGGATGATAAGTTGTTCTCACTTGGATTTGCGTGCCCTGGAGCTTGAAAAGTTCCTATCAAAATTTTCTGGTGAAAGTGGGGTTTCGATTCGAAACAATGGACGTTGGCATGCCATGCAATTTAAATATTTGGTCCATGAAAACTTGCACCACCAATGTTGGGGTAAATGGGTGTGGTAGAGCGCAAAAATGAGCATAATTTCAAAGCCTATCAACAACCACCATGATAATTGATTTGTTCTTGGACCTCGGGATACCTATAATGAAATCCATGGAAACATTTTCGACACAGAAGCAGGGAGTGGAAATGGTTGTAAGGTTCTCGGTAGCTTGATCGTTTCCCCTTTGTTTCACTGGCATACATCGCATTATTTAACAAAATTAATATTTTTGTTCTCCATTCCATTACAAAATAAATATCATCATGCTCGTGCATAAGTATTATGAAAGCTTGAATGTCCTGCAATCAGAGAACATTGCAACTCTTCCAAGATCTGGGTTTTGAGGGTTGAGGTCGAGGATAAAAACACCAGATCCTTGTAATGAATAACCTCATCCTACCAAGAGTAGTATGTTGAGGAATTACGATTTGATCATAATTTATTAATGAGTTGGGACAGAGAGGGGTGGGAGAACCATTCATGGAGGGCTTCTTCAATCCAATCTGGTTGAGGTAAAGAGAGTGATAAAAGGGTGCCCTCATCCTCAAATTTTCATGATAAGGCATCAACTAGTACATTATCACACACCTTCTAGTAAATTATCTCATAATCATATCCCAACGTTTTTTCAAACCATTTATTTTGTTGTGGCAACAAAATACTCTACTCTAGAAAATATTTTAGGCTATGATGGTCAGTGTAGATTTGGAAACATCGCACCAATAAGTATGGTCTTCAAGTGTCTATTGGATGTAATATGGAAATAATTTCTTTCTCATATGTAGATTGACCCAGATGTTTTTGACTAAGTTGTTGACTGGTGAAATCCAATGGTCTACCTTCCTGCATTGTTATTGTGCCAATGTCATACCTAAAGCATCACATTCAATCAAAAAATATTTGGTGAAGTTGGGTAAAGCTAATAGTAGAGTGGAGCACATGGCCTGTTTAAGAGCCAAGAAGGCCTGTTGAGCCATGTCAATAAAAATACATGATTTTTTCTTGAGAATATTGTGGGGGGGGGGTTGAGAAATTCATCCATAATTATTGAAAAATTTGCGATAGTATCCTGTGAGACCCAAGAATCCCTGCAAACTCTTCAATTTTTTTTATTGGGGCCAATATTGCATTCCATGAATCTTCTTGAGATCAACCTTACTCTGTCATGACCCACAATGTGTCCCAAATACTCTATTTCTTCCATGCCAACGGATCACTTAGATAATGTGACCAATAATTTATGATCTTGGAGAAAATGTAATATTTGGTTAACATGCTAGAGGTGTTTGTCCCATGTGATATTGTAGATGAGAATATCATCAAAGAATAACATGAAAATTTTTATGACATAAGGTTTCACAAGGTGGTTCATGAGGCTCTGAAAAGTGGAGGGATCATTACAAATACCAAATGGTATGAACAAGAATTCATAATGGCCTCCATGAGTTCGAAAGGTTGTCTTGGGAATGTCAACTTCCTTCATGTGTATTTGGTGATAGACCGAGCATAGGTATAACTTGGTAAAAAAATTAACACCATGTAGTTCATCAAGAAAATCATCAACTAATGGAGTAAGAAATATTTCCTCGATAGTGAACTTATTAAGGCCCTAAATTCAAGACACATGCACCATCTTCGTATTTATTTAAAACCATGACCATGGGAAATGAAAAATGGTTAGTGCCTGGACCAATATCATAACCTTCGAGGATCTCCTTAATGATTTTTTCAATTTCATTATTTTGTGCAAAAGGATATCGATATGAGTAGACATTTGGTGGTTGAGCACCCATGACCATAGAGATTCTATGATCATGTGCAACCCTAGAAGGTGGGAGCTCCTTGAGTTTTTCAAAGACCTGCTAGTAGCGATATAAGAACTATTGCATATCTGAATGAATATGATGCTAAGTGGATTCAATGGCATGGATGGAATTGCATTCTTCTATTACCCCATGGTGGCCCTTTTTTTAAATCTTCTCCATTCGATGTGAGATAATGATAGTAGGAGCACCTGCCTGGAGTCCCCATAATGTATGAGTGTGGCCATCCTTCTTAAGCTCATATATAACTTCTAGAAATCCTTTTTGATAGGGCATAGCATGTGGATCCATTTTTCACCTAGGACAATGTCAGAACCAACCATATCAATGGATAAAATGTGGGTTTTGAGGTCATAATTATTACACAGTAATTTGTTACCATGCTCACTTCCCGTCCCTAATCCTGAAGTGCCCCATGAAAGGCCTTGTAAAATGTTTCCACCATGGAAAAAATATGTAGAGACATCCCTTGAAGACTCAAAGAAAAATTCCTTGGAAGATTACTGAAGGAACTTGGTCAATCTGGGTCATCACATTTCCTAGTTTCATGCTCGCATTGATTTCAGATTGAAAGTTATGGCTTAGCACTTCCAACACACTTAATTCTTTTCAAACCATGTTGATCCATTTCTAGCAGTGTTTCCTCAAATGGAGGAGAAGCTTCGACCTCTAGAAGTTCCAAGGCAACGAGTTGGTTGTTAAACAACGATGATAAAGTCGAGTTCTATGACTTTAGAGCTTTGACCTCATCCATGGGTGTTTATCCCTTAGAAAGTGGACCTTCCTCCTCCTTTCATGGGCTCCCAACCTCTTCTCCCTTCCTATAAATTGGTCCCCATCCTTCCACTATTGATTGGTCATTGTTGGGCTGGTCTAAACTCTCGTTCCCTTTACATTCTTGCACTATGATAATGCGTAATTTTTTTGGGAGAAGGAATGCTTTAGAGCTTCAGTGAAGGAATAGATTTTCACCAAAGTGAGGCCACCAAAATCAAGCCCTGGGTTGTAAGCTCTTCCTTTCATCTTTATCAATAAAAACATTTGATGTTTTCTTTTTATATTTGTCTAATATTTTATGCAAATATTTTTGTACTCCTTGATTTTCTAGATAGCTAATGTTTAATGATTATTATGCATTGGATTATGGTTGTTGTTTCCTCTTGATCATCCATAGGTATATGTGTGCCACTAGTAGCAAGGAGTGAGCCTAAAAGGATCATGGATCAAGGTCATCATCAACGTGTTCAAACTTAACATCAAGAAAAGGTACCTCTATCTCCTTTCTTGTCACATTTTTTAATATTAGCTAAGAAATATTTGCAATAGAAAGTATCTCAAGTTGCTAGAACCACTCTAGTGCTAGAGCGATCACCTCTGTCCATAGAGGGGATTTATCTTCACAACAGAATTGGCAACTCTGCTAGGGAGGTTAGCCTCTTAGCCTTCCTTTCTCGGACTGATCTTTGATCAGTATGACTGATCACTGAAATCTAATCTTGCTTAGGTCTCTGTTAGTTTTCATAGGGTTTGATAGTTATTTCATCGTGTCAAGTCTGTTTTAGGTGTAAATTAATTTTTTTCCTTGTTTTTAGTGCCCAACACGTTTTTTGTTTTCATAGTAGCGCTGCCAGCACTATTCTATATAGCACTGTTGTTCTAATTATTCTTTCAACACCATTATTATCATCACAAAAGAACTAATCTCAGACCTAGGAAAAGTTGCAGTTTCCCCTGTTTTTTCCAGTGTGTCCTGGCCTCTAAAGATTATATATTGAGTCTTAGTGACCTCCTGCTTGAGTGTTTGACTTATTTGTCTTCTTTGAACATGTGTTTTAGTTTCTTCGACTTTCTTGCGAGTTGGAGGATTTTTTACCATTTCAAACACCTTTTTCCACATTGCTTCTCGCTTGGTTTGAAGTAGTTTGTCATATGCACTGGTCATCATTGCATTATGATGTACCTTAAATTTTGTGTCAAACACAAGATCACAAATTGCTTGATTTACGAGTTTAGAAGAGTGTGTTTTTTTCCAAATTCAAAAGAAAAATGAAAGTGATTTTCATTTTAGTTCTTTGATTTGGCTTGTCTTTATCGTTTTGAAGAAAAGGAGTGAAAAGAATTTAATTCATGTATTTTTAGAGCGATTTTAATTTCCATTCAATTGAAAGAAAAGTGAAAAGTATGATTTTTGCATTTCTTCATTCATTTTGTTCATTTTACTTTTGATTTAATTTGAAAGTAAAAGGTAAAAAAGAAATGTTTCATTTTATGCATATTAATGGTAAAGAGAAATGTTTTCATTTTTTTGAATAAGTTTCATTTTTGGGGAAAGTGAACTCGAATTCAAAGAATTGCATTTCATAGTTTTGAACTAGTTTTGGGGGGCATCGGTATTTGCAGCACTGATTGCACTTTTGTTTTTATCTCTTCCCTCAATAATTTAGACTTCATTGAGATGGAAAAAAAATATTTTTTCATTTAGCCTGCATTAGAGGATTCAGATGACATCAATTTTGAGCAAAAAACTGAAACTAATTAACTGAATATCAACATTAAAATTTACCTCATTTACCTCAAGAAGCATTTGGAACTAACGAGAACATTAAGAGGTCTAGGCTAGAGGTGTGTTCTAGTGTTGCAAAACGTAGAAGTTGTCGCTAACAGTCTACGTTACAACTCGAGGGTGATACCACATCCCATGTATGGAAGTATATTGATGTATGATAGTATATTTGGGGCGCTCTCATCGAAAGGTTACACATTAGAAAACATTACTACAGACCAGACTCCCACGTACAATGGTGTATATTTGGGGAGACACCATTAGGTTGAAAGCCTACCATAGGTAGTCGAGTTAGTTGCATTGTAAACGTGATACACCGAACACAACATTCGGGGAGATTGACTACAATACATTAAGTCCCTGGTAATGTGTTCTATCATTTATCACCAAGGTGTATATTATAGTTCATGAATACTTGGTAAAAATTTATGCCTAGTACACCCCTTTTGATTTTTTTTTTTTTAATTCTAAAAGTAACTACCCACTAAAACATATTACCTGTGCAGTTCTCCAGCCTCATCACTGCTTGGTAAATTGTGGATTTTAATATTTTCACCTCTCCCTTCCTTAATCTTGTCTTGAAAGGTCATCGTGGGTGAATCGTCGGATTCACCTCATCCCTCCTCCGAAGGATCTCAAGAGCCTCCTCCTGAGGTTCCCCAGATTTGAATTGGACCCCTTGAAGCTCAAGGTGTTGAAATCGGGATTGTCATAATTGTACAACCCATTTCATCTGGACCGTCGCCTAACGATTCTCCTTGGATGACATTGAAAGTCTTTGATCTGGAAATCCATGGACCGTCTGCACATTTTATAGTCTTTCCTGAGAATATGCTCCTTAATCCGATTGTGGTTTCACCTCAACATGCTTATACTCCTTTTGATCAACCTGGCGTTCCCCTTCCTACTTCTCTAGTAGCATCTTGCTCTACTATTGGTCAGTTATTTCCCGACGAAATGGCATATAATGTTGATGATGTCCCATTCGTGAGTTCTCCTAAGATTACTCTATAGGAAACCACTAGCACTTTCATTCCAGAGGCTACTTCAATATGTGTTTCCCTCTGAAGGTGAAAATTTTGGCTCCACACCTCACGATTCAGGTAGTGGAACTGAAATACCCTTTAGCCAAGTTGCATCTCCACTTCCACAAGGGTATACCTCTTTGGGAAGCCTTGTTTTAGGATCTTTCGGTGACACAACTTTATTTCTGGATCCCGTTTGGTCAAATGTGTATTCATCTATCCTCCGGCCCATTCATTTCAAATGTGGCTTCCATGTCTCAACTTCTTGTTCGACCTACAGTCACTATTGGTAAAATGGTTATTTTCATAGGATCTTCTACCTCATTCTCGCCATCTATGATTACTGCGTTTCCACCATTGAGTGGAAAATCTATGGTTTCATCTATGCTTGGGGGCCAGTCTAATCCTCTTTACGTACCTCCCCTCTTAGATGGAGGGCCACTGAAATCTGGACCCATTCCAGGGACGAGACAACCTAATGTTAATCTAAGCGGGACATTGTTTTCACAACCGAATTTTTTTTTTGTAGGGACCGTTCCTTTGAGTGGTCAACTTACTTCAGCCACATTTGTCTATCACTAGCCCCATGCTCAGTATTCTTAGGTTCAAAAGTCTCTCTAACAACCAAAATTACCATATTCATATGTTCAACAACCCAAAATCACTCATAAATATGTTCAACAACCGAATTTACAGTATCAGTATGTTCTTTGGCCAAACACCTCTCAAAAGTATGTCCAACAACCCCATCTTCCCGGAGGTGATTTTGTGACTAACCCTCAGTTTGTTCCTTATACCGAAAGTGGTATGAATCTTCCTATGGGTCAACCTGGTCCTCACCCCCATCAACCTGGTACTCAGTACCAACCATTTCCTCATGGTCAGTACCAGCAACCCTAGCTCAGGCCTCAGCCTAGTGCTCAATATCAACATATTCCTCAGTAACAGTAGGCCCTATTGAAACCTCAGGCTTGACACTATGTTCAGCAAGGACCACAGGTTATACCCCATGTTCAGCAGGAACCACATGATAGACCTCATGTTCAACAAGGACCTCACCCTAGACCCTATATCCAACAAGTTTTGTGACCGCTAATTTAGCAGGGGCCTTATCAACAGCCACAACAAGGTCCTTACATTTAGTAGCAGCTTCAGCAAGGTCATTACCAACAATGGGGGCAATATGTGTATCGAGGAAAAAATCTATCCTATTGGGGGCATAATCCATATCAACTAGGTTGGAACCCATGACCTTTTTCTCCTCATCATCCTCCACTGCCATTTTTGGCAACGTTGGAACTACCGGATGTGTCAAAGCTTACAAATGATCCTATCCAACATCAGTTGCATTGGCTACTAGTATTGACTAAAATCCCACGATATTGTCCTAAATTTGAAGGCAAGTTTGGGAAGACCTCCAAACCCATGTCATGACGTATCACTTTTGGTTCTCCTCTAACTCTTGGGTCGACAATTCAATTCATCTTCATCTTTTCTAGTTCACTCTGATCGGTATTTCCGCCTAGTGGTATATTGAGCTCCCTCGAGGTATTTTCTTTGATTTCAACTCCTTGTATATAAATTTCCTTACTCACTTCCAGTTACATTTCTAGTATGAAACTAAAAACAACTTCCTCACCTCATTGAAGCAGTGAACTACTACTCACATTTCCGATCACATTCACGAATGGCAGTGTCTCCATCGCCTCATAATATTCTAGATCCCCGATTAGTTGTTTACTGAATGGTCTATGAAATCATTCGTTCCAAGGAATGCTAAAGATATTTCCATGGGTGGATGTATCACAGAAGAGGAAGTCATTTCCAGAGCTCAATACCTGGATTTTTTTTTATTCCCAATATGGAAATCCATATGATCTCATTCCAGAGGCACCATAGCCTTCAACTGATTCGACATCATCTCAGTCTCCTGCTACGCCTCTGGTTGATGGCGTTATTGGGGAAGTGGCCCATGCTAATAGTAATGCATTGAAAGCTTCCTCAAAGTATAAGTACACTACTACCACTTCACCCTCTACTACTTTTAGTAACCAAAAGAATCTTGGTAAAAACCTTGAGGTCAATTATGTCCAATCTACCACAGCAGACAAATCCTTGAGAGGTAAGAAATAGCATAAAGGAAAATCCAAATTCGACAACCCTAAACAGGATTTGAAAAAGTCATCTGTTGACGATTCTTCAACGTGCAGGCTCAAATATCCTTGTCTAATATGTGATGATGATGATCATTACAACAAGGATTTTCCTCAGAATTCCAAATTTTCCTATCTTCTGAAGGGCGCCCTTAGGACCCCGACTGTCTTGAAAGATCCTTTCCATTCTCAGCAGACATAAATGGTAGATCAACCCCAATCGTCTAGAAATTCTCAAGTTTTCATGGCTAGCATGGAACCTATATCTATTACCATGAGATTGAAATACTACCCCAATCCATTAAAATATCATATGGAAATGAAAGTCATAGATCACCCTTCATATTCCACACCTCCTAGTTTTTGTTCTCCCCAGATCGAGAGACCTAGTAGTGAATCCATCAACTGACCACCCCCAAAAGGTGTTCTTAGGAAATCATTTTATGATCTAAATGTAAGACCCGCATAACACTACACAATTGTAGGGGATCTAGCTCAAGTGCCTTCAGTGATGTTAGCTTTGGAAGTCCTTCAGTTGTGTCCATAAAATGGAAGGCACTACTATTCGATATTGGAGGGATTGATCCCATAGATTCAAATCTTATTACTTTCGATCTTGAGAACTTCGTTCCTCGCCTCCCATCTAAGTACATTTTTTGATTCAAGTTACCGTGATGGGGAAAACCATTCATAGGACAGTCATTGATTAAGGCACTCCAACCTGCATCATGTATATCGCTTGTTGGAAAGCCATCACCTCTCCTCAATTGAACCAATCCGTGAAAAAATTGCAAGCTTTCGACGGTAGATTTTCTTGGCCGTATGGTATTTTGAAATATTTTCCCATCATATTAGCGGAAAAGACAGTAAATTTAGAAGGTAAGGTGGTAGAAACCAACTTGAATTATAACCTCCTTCTTGGACGTAGTTAGAATCATGCCATGGTTTGTGTGGTGTCCACCCTTTTTCGTGTCCCCCGCTTTCGTCATCAAGGAAAAATAATGACTATGGATTAGTTAGCTTTATTTTCGTCTGATTCTTCAACATGAAACATTTTGTATGTTCGGAATACCACTACCCACTATGAGAACATCGGGTTGGGTCTATTCAAAGACTCATCCCTTATGGGAAATTTTCCACTCCCACCTTCAAATGTCACCACTATCAATATGATATCATTTGGTCATGATCCATGGATTGTTCCCACTACTGAGCAGCTTGAAAGATTTGGTGACATTGTGCCTATGAGCCTTGTTGAAAAAATATATCAGAGTATTCTTGTGGCTTCTGAGGCTGCTGTTGGGCCGGAATTAAGGTATGTTTTCACCTACGATCCCTTTTAATTGTGAAATAGTTTTGTTAGTTCTCTCTCATTTTAAACAATAAATATATAAAAGGTTTATGAAAATTGGGGCAAGTGGGCTAACGACGAAAGGAAACAATTTAATAACAAAAAATTGACTTATTTTATCTCTGTATGTAGGAAAACAGAGCAGTTGAACCAATGTTAAACGGAAGAAAACTGACAGACACGGACTCATGGAATCACAATAGCTTCCAGAAACTGACAGAAGACAGAAAGACGAGTCCAAGCTCGAGAGCCCAAACGAAAACCACACACAGTGGTCTGTTGTTTGGAAAATACTGACTCACTGCGTGAAAATGCCTTTAAAAGGACCAAGGATGAACGAGAAATATATAATTATTTTTTCCTTCTGTAATCAATGCTTCAAGACATAACTGTTCGATTGTACCCATATATTATATTTTGATTCAATAAAGAGTTTTTGATGTTTTGAACAATCATATTTTTAGTTTTTCATTGCGTTAAATATTTCGGTGGTCTGGACCCAACCTCTGGGAGTTCTTTGATAGTTTTCATGCTGTGCGTTAATTACAAAATCAATCTCCAGTTACCTGATGCAGTTGTAAATTAATTTTCCACTCATTAAAGTTATGGTTTTTTCTTTCTTCATAATAGTTTAACATTCGTTCTTTTGGTTTAATGTCTTACTACATTTGTGCTTCCAGATTTATAATAATTCTTTATTGCTGTTAGATGCTTTCATTTTCTCTCAACGCCCTTGCAGTCGATTTATGAATCGTAGAATAATTACTGGTCAATGTATTCATCTTCATAGATTAGATTGTTCCCTTAGTATGATAAATCATTAAATTCTTGATTATGTACAGTAAGATGTCAATTAGTCAGTTTGCAAAGGGAATTCCATTGCAAAATTATATCAATAGTTGTTGATTCAGTTTATTCAGGTTTTTGTTCAATTCACTTAAGTTTCCATTAAATTCGATAAGTTTTCTATTCAATCCATTATTACACTGTTCAATTATAAGTTTCTTTCCTTCAAATCTAGGTGGAGTAGTTAGCTGCATTATGCCATTTTCATGTCTCTTTGAGTTGATTAAACTTCGTTAATTAGAGATTCATTTCGTAAGAATCATAGAGTAGCTATCATTCGATCTCACTTGCATATATTGTGCCTACACTCTTGAAATAAAAATACTTACCCTGGGTTGAAAATTGAATGAGGAACTTAGAGTTTGCTTACAATAAGCCACCTTTGTGAACCAACATTTTTGGCGTTGTTGTCGGGGAGGGTGTTAAGAGTGATATCTTTTATTTATCTTTCTCCATTGCTGTCAAGAATTGGGTATTAAAAACGAGAGGTAAGAACCTGCGTATCAGTAAGAAAAACACTTGCTCCATAGCCACTTCTCAGCAATTTCTGTAAAGATTGGTAGAATAGGTAACCTTGTTTTATGACTGGGAAGAAAAAGATAGAAACATATCAAAATCATCCGCAAAAATCCCCAAAATCCAAGCGACCAGTGATCCTTGGAAGAACAACATATATAGATGAAATCATTAAGAAAGTTGAATCCTAGGCATCCGTAGGACACAAAATTATTCCCACTCAAAGTTCTACTACTCTCCCCCAGGCAGTAGCCTCACCGTCTGCAGCCCACGCTAAGATTCATAGTAAGATAGAAGGATCAGAGCTAAGCCTTCAAACTTCCAATCATATAGGTACTGACCCTTCGAGAGAGGGAGTTTCTTGTAACTTACAAGAAGGGGAAGTAGAAACTAGCGATGCAATACAAATAGATGCTTCTGAGCCTAATTCTCCTAAAGGAGTGTTCAAGACAGAAATACTCAGTATCCCAGACTAGGGAAGTGCTGTGAAGTTTCCTCTATATTTACCTCCCAATCTCCCCACAATTACTCCTCCAGAACATGAAATTCCTGAAGATTAATGACACATCTTTTATCAAATGGTGAACAATCAAAACTAGAATTAAAGATGGACATCAACATTGGAGTATCCCATTGTTGATCATGCTGAAAATGCCCCTATGAAATCTATCCCCCTACAAAGCATCCCCGCCTTCCATGGGTTGACCATAAAAGATCCTGATGCATTCTTATTTGAATTCGATGTCCTATGTAGGGGGTATGACTACACCACCAACCCTAAAAAATTGAAACTATTCCCCTCTACTTTAAAGGGAGCAACATTACACTGGTTCATGGGGCTAGGAGGGGGAACCATCAATAACTGGGACTAGATGAAGAAAATTTTTCTTAATAAATATCAAGACTATTGCCAGACTTGAGAACTAAAAAATGAAATATTTAATATGTCTGCAGGGGACAATTAAACATTATAGGAATATGTAGAAATATTTCAATACAATTTACAAAGGTCTCTATATACTACACTATCCAAAGACATCTTAAAATCTACACTGATTAAGGGAATGAAAGAAGAATGGGTTGAAACACTTAACATAATGGGAAAAGGGGATATTTCCTAGGAAGGATATGATGATATTATTTCCCTGTGTATTAGGTGCTCTTGGGGAAATAGGCGTAATAAGCCAAGTGAACGCGACTCGATAAAAAAGGACCTTAGGTAGCCCGGTGGCAACGTAACTAGAGCCGAGTTTGGAAATCTCTTAGGAAATTTTAAAATTGACATTTTGGGTACTTTGAAAACACAACTTGATGTCATACAAGCCAAACAGAAGCAAGCTATATCAGAGCATAATTTGGCCATATGTTTCCCACGCTATCGGAAGAAGCATATCCAAATGGAATTCCCCTTGGACACGGTTCAGAATTGTGCCATCTACACTAAGGACCATGCCACATACCATTGCCCTTCACTCTTGGGGCTGAAAGCGATTTTCAAAGAAGTGGAAGAAGAGACAAAACCAGTCTACCTATTGAATCAACGTTGACAATGGAAGGCACGACCAGGTATGCCTCAAGACCCACCCTAGTTCTTTTATCCTCCACATTTTAACCATCAAAACCCTTCAGCAACTTGGAAAATCAAAACCATTTCTCTACTTGATCGACCTAGTCATTCCCTATACCACCCTGGCCAACAAAACCCTCACCAGGGAAAAATTCGGCAAGCTTTCCTTGTTCCCCTCCTTATTGGCAAAAGACTCCATACCAAGCCCATTGACCAACATCCCCTTCCCAAACCACTAATTGGACTCAGAATTGGTAGCGACCCCTGGGAATGACCAATGCACCAATAAGAGCAGGGGTCCAAAATCAACCTACACTTCCGGATCCATACCTAGTTCAACACAACCCTCAACCTAACCTACGTCAACCTACGTCCTCAATTACTAGCTCAACCTAATCCTAATCCCAATAACAGACCAGTTTAGTTGATCCAGATCATAGAATATATACACCCTAGCACTAGACTAAGGCAATGCAATGAACTAAGGCTGAGATTAGGACGTACTATATCACCAACAGAAGTCGTAATCCCAACTCAATCCAAACCTGGGACTTCAATGGAACCTAGCCAGGAAAATATAAAAGAAAAAAAGGGAGGGAAAGAGAAGGAAACGAGTGACCAAGGGAGGCCTCAAGAGCTTAGGGTATTTTCACCTCCATTCCCTAAAAGGTTAACTCTACCTAGACCTATAGCCTCTCCAGATTTTGAAATCCTGGGAGAGTTAAGAAACCTTTGTATCAAAATTCCTCTTCTCTATGCCATACAAGACATTCCCATCTATGCAAAAAAAATTAGAGAGATATGTGGGAAAAAGAAAGTAAAAAAATAAAAGGTTGCGCCCATCGTTCATGTGGTAGGGACGCTTTCTGACTTATTACTGGGTAATGAACCGCCCATAAAATGTGAAGACCCAGGAAATCCCATAGTAACTATGCAGATCTCTGTAAATTACTTTTCAAACACATTGGTCGACTTAGGGGTGGCCATTAACATCCTAACTACAGAAACCTATGAAAAGCTAGACATATCAGCATTAGAACGGACGACTAGGTTGCTAGAGCTTGCCGACCGGTCTGTCATCAGACCAGAAGGAATAGTGATGGACGTCCTGGTCTCAGTAGACTCATGGGAATATCCAGCTGATTTCTTAGTTATTAACCCAAAGAACAGGATGGATGGGCACCCATTGATTCTGGGGTGACCTTGGTTGGTAGTAGCTGGTGCTTACATAGGCTGCCGAACAGGCAGCATGACCATCACTAGAGGAGATTCCATATTTATCCACCGGCCAAACCTAGCTTACCCACGGTAAAAATTCACAAACATCCATATGCATATTGGGAGCAAAACATTCATCCACCTCTGACATTCGTAGAAGCTCTTGAATTTAAAAATCAAACCGAAGACGATGTAATCAATAATTTTATGAACTACCCACCCACGTCTGAGAACCTAAAATGCCAAATGTTAAAAATAGACCTTGAATATGGAGTTCAAGAGGACCCTTTGACAGACCTTGAAGATCAATATATTCCCACAACCACCGTGGGTAACAAAACACCCATTGATATTGAGCCAGGGAAGATCATGAACATCAATAATAATTTGGATAGCAACGAAAAGCAAAGGCTCATAAAATTTCTATAAAAGCATAAAGGGGAATTTTCTTGGGACTACCCAGACATGAAGGTTTTAGATCCCCAGCTTTGCACCCATCACATTTATATAGATAAGGAAGCTCAACCCATTAGACAATCTTAGCAAAGGCTGAACCCACACTTAAAGGATGTTCTAAAAGATGAGCTACAAAATATGTTGGATGTAAATTTCATCTATCTTATTTCAGATAGCATATGGGTCTCACCTCTGGTAGTCTTCCATAAAAATAATGGGAAATGGAGAATCTTTGTGGATTACAAGGAACTGAATAAAGCAACACAGAAAGACCACTTCCCCCTCCCTTTCATTGACCAAGTCCTTGACACATTGGTAGGGAAGTGACTCTTCTCCTTTCTTTATGGGTTCAATGGCTACAATCAAATCCATATAGCCCCTGAAGACTAGGATAAGACAACCTTTACCTACCCATGGGGTACTTTTGCTTACGTAGTTTTCCCATTTGGGCTATGTAACGCCCCAACAACATTTCAAAGAGCCATAATCAACATTTTTTCTGACTTAATAAATGAAGGGCTTGAAATCTATATGGATGACTTCACACCATATGGTGAGGACTTTGATCAAGCTTTAGAAATGTTAGAAAAGGTGTTGGAGCGATGTATTGCTACTAGATTATGTTTAAGCAATGAAAAGTGTCACATGATGATGACCGAGGGAGTGATCCTAGGTCACTACAGCTCTATAGCCGCAATACAGGTAGATCTAGCAAAAATATAAGTAATCCTTCTATTAGCCACACCTTTTACACAAACAGAGGTATGCAATTTTTTGGGATATGAAGAATACTATTGCAGATTTATAAAAAAAAATTCACAAATAGCTGCACCTTTGTATGAATTTACTAGAAATGTTGAATTCCACTGGACTGATAAATGTGACACCGCTTTTACAGATTTAAAGTAACTGGTCTCAACAACACCAATTCTACGAGGGCCCAACTGGAAACTACCTTCTCACATCTCTTCAGATGCATCAGACACAACAGTAGGGGCAGTTCTTGGCCAAGAAGAAGATAAAAATCCTTATGCTATTTATTATATCAGCAAAAATCTCACTCCTGCCGAGTTGAATTATACAATGACTGAGAAGGAGTTCTTGGATGTCATTTATGCTATTAATATATTTAGACATTATATAACTGGCTATCAAGTACTCATGTATACTGACCACTCTGCCATTAAATATTTAGCTAATAAACCAATCACGAATGGGAGAATAACTCATTGGTTGATGTTGCTGTAGGAATTTGATATAACTATAAAGGATCGTCTAGGAAAGAAAACGTGGTGGTAGACTTCCTGTCCAGGGTTCCAAAGATGGATGATATGCTAGCGGTTGATGACCAGTTTCCTGATGAGCATCTATTTGCGATAGCGGTAAAAACGCCATGGTATGCAGACTTGACAAATTACTTGGCAGTAGGAAAGTTTCCCAGACACTTAACATCAAGAGATCGGAAATTAATTGTACAATGCAGCGCAAGGTTCTCTTGGGTCGGTGGATACCTCTTCCATACAGGGGCCAATATGCACATACGTAGATGCATCAGGGAGGACAAAATCTACGACATCCTACGAGCTTGTTACGATGAGCCTTGTGGTGGCCATTTCGCAGATCGCAAAACAGGGCATAAAGTGTTACAATTAGGCTACTATTTGCCTACCATTTTCAAATATGAAAAGAAATATGTCCAAGCCTGTGATAGCTTCCAAAGAATGGGCCACCCATGCGAAGGAGATGAAATGCCACTACAGCCACAACTGGTGATAGAACCATTCGAGAGGTGGGTACTAGATTTCTTTGGGACATTCAACCCACCGTTAAACCAAAAAACCTACATATTTGTTGCCACTGATTACATAACAAAGTGGGTAGAAGAAGTGGCCTTATCAAGAGCCACAGAGGAATCTGTGATTAATTTCCTTTTTGAGTTGTTTGTACGATATGGTTTGCCACAGGAAGTGATAACCGATGGGGGGCCATAGTTCGTAAGTAATAAAATTACATCCACCCTAAAAAATCATCATATCATCCATAGAGTTACATCTCCTTACCACCTGCAGGCATACAGGTAGGTGGAAAGCACCAACAAAGTTCTCGAGGAAATTCTTACCAAAACTCTATCAACACATCACTGGGACTGGGCTGCTAGATTACCAGAAGCCTTATGGGCCTATCACACAACCTGGAGGAACAACAATGTATGCTCCCCATATCATCTAGTATTTGGGAGAGAGCATAGTTTCCCTATTGAGTTCAAGATCAAGCTCTAAGAATAGGCCAGGAGGTAGGGTTGGACTTAGAAGAAGCCCAGGTTAAAAGGCTCCAAAAAATAAACTCGCTAGATGAAATACGGCTACTAGCTCTACAATGAACAATGATAATCCAACAACAGCGAGCTAAGTGGCATGATAACCTCATCAAGAAGAAGATATTTCAAAAATGAGATTGGGCGCTCCTCTATGACTCCAGATTCTAAGATTTTCTGGGAAAATTTCAAACAAGGTGGCTCGGTCCATATGAAATTCAAGTAAACAATAATGGTACACTCATCTTGACCACCATAGATGGGTCTGGTGCTACATTTCACGTAAATGGGCACATAGTGCACTTGTATCGCAAACCACTCACAAAGGAATATTTTTACCAGCAGGTACGAAATGATCCTACCATCTGAGTTATAGCTGGAGGGGGTGATAACCCCACAACCTCAAGTACATGAGAAGTTTTCTACTGTCATTTGTAAATAATGTATATAATTTCTTTACTATTTCTAGTTCCTATTTCGTTGTACATTCTTCATGCCCGAAAATGTACTCTCTCTTGTATTTTTCTTTTGTTGTTCAAACTCTTTGAACGACTGCTGTTCAATCGAATTAAACAACCATGTTTTTGTGTTTTTATTATTTTTTTGTTCAAACTCTTTGAACGGTTGTTGTTCAATCGGATTGAATAGCAATGTTTTTGCATTTTTATTACTTTTCCATTCAAACTCTTTGAACGGTTGCTGTTCAATCGGATTGAACAACCGTGTTTTTGCGTTTTTATTTTGCTGTTCAAACTCTTTGATTAGCTATTGTTCAATCTAATTTAACAACAGTTGTTCAATCAGATTGAACAACTGTGTTTTTGCATTTTTATTTTGTTGTTCAAACTCTTTGAACGGCTGATGTTCAATCTAATTGAACAACTTCTGTTTAATTGGATTGAACAATCATGTTTTTCGTTTTTATTATTGTGTTTTTCAAACTCCTTCAACAATTTCTGTTCAATCTAATTGAACAATTAATGTTCAATCAGCCTTATTTCCTTCCTTTTTCGATATTCCCCTTCATCCACACCTTAGCTATGAAAGGCATCTCATAGAAGGAAGTGGCAGTGGAAGAAAGGGGGGAGTAGTAAAAGTTACCAATAGGATTATTCTTTCACACTATAATATTTAAATCGGAAGCTGACAGTGCACATATATGAAATGAAAGGCTAAGTCATTCCCAGCTCAATTATGTTATCCTACAATATATGATCTTATGATGGTACATATTTATAAACTTTTGAGTAGTATTTCCCTCCAATATGAAGAAATGGGAATAAAGGATATTAATTGTATTGGCATTCTTTTACTTATCTCACCATCCCCAACTCTTAAGGAGTTAATGAGCCTCCCTTCATGTATAAAGAATAAATATTATGTTTTCATACATATTTTTAAGAGAGGATAAGGGGTGTCATCATGAACCAGCTTACCATGATCATAAGGGTTTAACAATTGACATGCCCAAAATGGCCACCACACTAAGGTAATGACCTTCTCAACTGCTTGAAGGATAGGAGGTCTCATCACGAGCCGGCCTGATCACTTTGCTACAGCTCTGGTGAGTGGCACTATGGTTATTTGGATATCATACCATCATGGTGATCTCTTCACAAAATTGGCAGAACAATTACTTTTACACAAGGATCCTGACTCATTTTTTGGTTTAAAATATCAACCCTGTCGAGGCTATGAACGCCTGCTAGCAAAAGTGGCTCTACTTATGGTATGAGAGTATGTTTACTGAATATCCAAATAATCTTATCCTTATATATAATTCTTCTTCCATAAGCCACTGCTCGTATTAGTGATGATTCTAATCTACCACATAAATAACTATAAGGGAGATATGCTTACATTTTTGACCCACGGGATGACAGCGCAAACCATTACCCATCTTAGTCTTTCTTCCGTCACACTTATCATTAAAGAAGGACATCATATCATAATAATAGTTATACTATTCTCTCTCCCTCTCTGGTCACTTCCACATGAGATGCATTCATATCAAAACTTCCAAATTCGACGTTTACACTGCGTATGCTCATAATTACTCCTCATCCCTTGAAACTTTGAAATCCATGACCTCTTCTATCATGTACAGACCATTATTATCGAATCCTGACAATCCTCATTCACATTCATGATAGGCCAGACCCATCTTGTACTTGAGGAAGTGGGCACCCTTACTTCGATGGAGGGGGTGTAATTAGTCATAAATTAGCAAGCATGCAAAAATTCTACACAAATCCCATTAGATATACCGATAAGACCAGAAGAGCATCACAATTAACGCATAAATTTACCTGTGTAGGACCGCGATCACTCTCTCTCTCTCTTACACACAACATTCATTCAAAACAACAGAGCTAAGAGAGAATACAATCAGAATAAGAAAAAAAATAGGGAAACATACCAACTATTAGCGTCTCGTGATTTGGAAAATTGGCCAACCAAATGACAAGGTAACATCAGACCAATATTTGGAGTCCTAGGACCTAGCCTTCTTGGACTCAGAGAGGGCTCCCTCTCGTTGGCACATGATGCAATATGTTGTCCTTGATGGCAACCCACTTGATGAAGAGGATGGCAACCTTCTTGAGGAAGTTATTCCTGACTTGATGGACTTGGTAAAGATGTAATTATGTGATATGATGTGCCTACAGAGCAACTCAGATGTAATGATGAAAGGAATGATGAAAAAATGTATGTCACAAGTAATACGCGGGTTAGCTTAAGGGAAGTCGCGTATGCACGGGAAAAGTACGTTCAAAGTCGCGTATGGGCTTTTGCGCTCCAAAATTAGAATACCAAGGGGCATTACCATGGTATTGACCCATTGTATTGAGCGCTGGGTTGTCTATGTGGTCCCGTCTAGGAATACCATCGGAAGTAATGTGGTTTTTGACTCATGGTATTGAAAAAGCCTAAATCTATATAAGGAGAAGAATTTCATTGTGCAAAGGTGTGCATGTGTCTGGGCTTTAATGAATACTTCACTTTGAAGTATATCTGCATGGTGGAACTTTGCTCTTAATTGATAGATCTGATTCTATAATGTATCTATGAACATAATGAAGGTCCAAGATCTCTAGATCTTGAAATGGTGAAACTCTTGGATGATCTGAAAAGAAGTGATGAAGACCAGGCGCAAATTTGTTGAAGAAGTTGAAGAAATCTGGGTAAGTTCATAGATCTGGTCTGTTCTGCAAAGTTTATCTTTTATAGATCAATACGCAGGTTCTCTTCACTGAAGGCGCGTATATACGCTGATCTATTTTTACAAAGGCGCATATGACCTGTTAGGGTTTTTCTGAAAAAATTGCACGAATGTATACGCGAGTTGTCTTTAGTGAAAGCGCGTATATACGCGGATCCATTGAAAGAAAAGCGCGTATGATATCTAAACTGATGATTTCTCAAAGTTGAATGTTTTTTTGAAGGTCTGTTCTGAAGTCTGGGTTAACTCTGATATTCTGGTTTCAGAGGTTCTCTGTTCTGTTTGTAGCATTGGGCAAAGTATGTTTGTTGAAGAGTGAAGGGTTG